>CAUYQU010061005.1:0-95250 GCA_963574635.1 Cheracebus regulus | reverse complement strand
TACTTTTGGAGGCCGAGGCGGGTGGATCAAGAGGTCAAGAGATTGAGACCATCCTGGCCAACATGATGAAACCCTGTCTCTACTAAAAATACAAAAAAATTAGCTGGGCATGGTGGCGCGCGCCTGTAGTCCCAGCTACTCGGGAGGCTGAGGCAGGAGAATTGCTTGAACCTGGGAGGCGGAGGTTGCAGTGAGCCAAGGTCATGCCACTGCACTCCAGCCTGGCGCCTGGTGACAGAATGAGACTCTGTCTCAAAAAAAAAAAAAAAGGAAAAATAAAAAGTAGCACTTTTCTGGATTAAAGGAGACACAGTGGACATTCAAATATAGCAACTAAAAGAAATAAAACAATAGATGATCATGGTTTGAATCCTGGATCAATCAAAAATAAAACATTAAAGATGTTTTGGGGCATCTTCAGGAAATTTGAATTTTTGTTACTACACAACATTATTGCAGCAATATTAATGGCTCCAAGTCTGATACCTGCTGGAGAATGTCCTCATTCTTAGGAGACTCATGTTGAGTAGTTAGAAGCAAAGCGTTGTGGTATTTACAATTTCTTTTCTAATGGTTCAGTCAAAAGAAGTGTGTGTGTGTGTGTGTGTGCATGCATGTGTATGTATGTGTGTGTGTGTACATATATGGAAATAAACAAACGTAGCAACAATTGATAGGTGTGATGGTTATCAACTTGATTGGATTGAAGGATGCAAAGTATTGTTTCTGGTGTGTCTGTGAGGGTGTTGCCAGAGGAGATTAATATTTGAGTCAGTGAACTGCGAGAGGAAGACCTACCCACAACATGGGTGTGGGTGGGCATCATCCAATTGGCTGGCAGTATGGTTAGAAAAAGAAGGAAGAAGGTGGAGTAAGCTGGCTCTTCAGATTTTCATCTTCCTCCCACGCTGGATGCTTCCTGCCCTTGGACATCAGACTCCAGGGTCTTTGGGCTTTGGACCCTTAGACTTAAACCAGTGGTTTGCTTTAGCCACAGATTGAAGGCAGCACTATTGGCTTCCCTACTTTTGAGGCTCTGGGACTGGGACTGAGCCACTACTGACTTCCTTGCTCCTCAGCTTGCAGAAATCATGGAACTTGCTCCTCAGCTTGCGAAGTTGTGGGACTTCGCCATGTGGTCATGTGACCCAATTCTCCCTAATAAACTCCCTTTGATAAATTCATATATCCCATTAGTTCTTTCCCTCTGGAAAGCCCTAATACAATAGTTTAGGTGGAGGGCAAAGTTCATTATACTGTCCTTTAACTTTTCTATAGTTTTGAATTTTTTCAAAATAAAATTTGGATACAAACAAAATGGTTTCCAAATTGTACAACCACACTTTTTTTTTTGTACTTTAGGTTCTGGGGTACACGTGCAGATCATGAAGGATTGTTGCATAGGTACATACATGGCAAGGTGGTTTGCTGCCTTCCTCCCCTCATCACCTATATCTGGTATTTCTCCCCACGTTATCCCTCCCCACCCTCCCTCAATCCCTCCCTTAGTCCCCCCTAACTGACTGCAGTGTGTGATGCTCCCCTCCCTGTGCCCATGTATTCTAATTGTTCAACACCTACCTATGAGGACAACCAAACTCTTCCCACAACACACAGCCTTAAAGGAAAGGTTATTCAAGTTTCTTTTTTTTTTAACCTTGCTTTTACTTTTTTATTGCATTTTAGGTTTTGGGGTACATGTGAAGAACGTGAAAGATTGTTGCATAGGTACACAAATGGCAGTGTGATTTGCTGCCTTCCTCCCCTTCACCTATATCTGACATTTCTCCCCATGCTATCTCCCCCCAGCTCCCCACCCCGCACTGTCCCTCCCCTATTTCCCCCCAACAAACCCCAGTGTGTAGTGCTCCCCTCCCTGTGTCCCTGTGTTCTCATTGTTCAACACCCAACTCTGAGTGAGAACATGCGATCACACACACCATTTTCTTTGGATGAATCAAAAAGGGAGCACATAAAAAAACTGCTGGGAAATCTCTGTATGATAAAATATAGTGAGTTTGCTTTTACAATGGTTATTGGGAGGAATTTATATTTGTAAAGTGAGTTGTCAAGAAATCAGGTGATGAACTCGATCTATACATTAATGGAAGAGATTTTCTATTCACTCTGTTTTACACACTTAGAAAATGAGTTTAGTGACTTGGCTTAGGGAGTCATTAGTTAAATGAGAACTAAGACCAAAGGTAACTGAGCTTTTGGCTCTCTGGCCTTGTTTAAAGCATGTTATGGGTTATTATTATAAAAGACAACCCTTGCCCCATCATGAATATGTAGACTTGGATATTGTAGACTGTGGTTTTCGTGACTGATTGGTAAATTTAGCTTAAGACAGAGGAGGAAAGCTTCCTCAATGCAGTGTAGTAGTTAGGGCAAAGCTTAGGATCAAACAGACAGAATATGAATTCACTTTCTACCTCTTAATGGTCGAGTGCCCAGGACAAATTATTTAATCTCTAGAGCACCTATTTTCTCATTTGAAATGTGGGAATGAGAAAAGTACCCACCACATTGGTTTACTGTGGAGGTAAGTTAACTCATATAACCCTCTTGTTCACAAAACCTAACATATTTTAGTTACTATTAGAGGGATACTCGGACCCCCCCCCCACCAAAAAAATCCGGCTTTTAAAAAATGCACAGTGGACATACCTTCTTAAAACTGTATTTAAATTATTTTTCCAGAAAAACAGTAATCTCTCTGCTATAGTATGGCTAGTGTATAGGCAAAATTAGAGTTGATGTTGAGGTTACTTTGTAGATTCGTTATTTCCCTTTCAGAAAATTCAACACATTAGCCACCAATACAAAGCACCAGTCATCATGTACTAGACAAAATTGAAGATGGAAAAATGTTTTCCTTCTCCTCATAAACAATCATGTCACAAAGTTATTCAAATCTGACATACACTAGTCGGCAATGTTCCTGTTTCCACTGTGGCTCTATTAAATACCTAGTCATCATCCTATATCTAAAAATATTATATAATCAGAGATCAGTCTCATACAGCTCCCTACCAAGAAAAAATAACAATGACCTTAAATATTCCTTCTACAATTTACTTTGGTATAATTAATAATAACTGTATTAGATGTTAGTTATCAGAAAAGCTTACAGAGAATATGATATACTTACCATCAGTAGATTCTAGAAACAAAAATTATGAAATAAATGAAGGAAGAAAGGAATAAACGGGTAAATAAATAAATAATGTAAGTGGCCTCTTAACAATCTCACATATTCAAAAACATGTTTTCAGGGACGAAACAAAGAACATTAGCGCCATCTCGAGGCAGAAGTCTATTTGAAAAGTAAGATAGACCTAAATCTCTGGAGAACGTTATTAGCACTAAAAGCAGTAGCAGAGATGATCATTAGGTCCTGTGTGGCCCTAAATGGTAGCACGTAGGCGGCGATTGAGCACTAGAAATTTGGGTTGTCCAAACTGAGATGTACTGTGAGTGTAAAATACACACAAGATCTTGAAGATGAAAAAAAGAATGTAAAACATCTCATTTCTCATTTTTATATTGATGACATGGTAAAAGAATATTTTTGATTATATGATGTTAAGTACAATATTAATTATTATAATATTATTAATTTTACCTAGTTATTTTTATCTTTTTGATGTGGCTGCTAGAAATTTTAAAGTCAATCTGTAGCTCACGTTATCTTTCTATTGGACAATACTAATCTCTCCCCTACTGCTCAGAATGTGGGCCATGGACCAGCGGCAAGGGTATTTGTTACCCGGGAGCGTGTTAGAAATGGAGAATCCCAGGCCTTATCCCAGCCTTCTGAATCAGAATTTGCATTTCAACAGAATCCCCAGGTGTCTGGTATGTGTATTAAGTTTGAGACTTGCTGATGTAATCCAATCCCCTTGTTTTACAGATGAGCAAACTAAGACCCTTATTCATGGTTATCTACCTGGTAACCCTAAAACCCCAGTGATCTTGAAACTACTCAATATCCACATCCTCCTGAGGACCAATCTATTGCTTAAAGTAAAAATAAAATAAGACTATTGCTTCACTGGCAAAGAAAACACATTATTGTAAATATACAAGAAAATGTGATGTCCTTAGGGACCCTTGTAACAGAATTCTAGGGTATTCAATGTTTGTATAAGTCAGTCATTACACTTACAAAACCTCTGCTGTCTAGGCTGTTACTACAAATAACATACTTTGGCCATGAAAAAAGGCCAGAGTGTAGAATCAACAATGTACATTCCAATCATTGAGTTGGTAAAATCAATTTAAAGAATACTGATTCCTTCATGTTAAGTAAGAAGGAATTACAGTTGTGTAACTGAGCTCCTTGTGGGAAGGTCTTATTCATTCTTCCAGTCTCCAGCTCCTCACAATACATTTAGCACATAGAAGACTTTGAATAAGCATTTGTTGAATGAAAAGATTCGTTTCTGTTTATTGGGTCTATACCTCAGGAAACATCCCTTTCTTTACACTGTCTAGTAACAATGTAAAGAAACTCAGGAAAACACTTAAGTAGGAACCACAGCTAAAGTTAGTAGTGATTTTATGCCAAAATCTCTTTGTAACTAAGTACATTGTTAAGAGAAAATTCAAGTAGATGCTAGCCTTAGTTGTGAAAATAAAATCCACTGCATAGAAAGGTGAGGTTCCAATGAAAATCAAATAATATTGGCAGGTAACTCCAAGGAGCAAAAGTGGTTAAAATATTTTCACTCATCTTTGTAAAGATTGTTATAAGACAGATTAATCAAGCCTAATCAATTCTCATTGTGCTATGCATATGAACCAAATGTTCCTCTCATAAGAAGGCATTTTTTTGAACACCAAATGGAAAATGTAGATTTAACTTAGGAAATGAAGTTTTGTGTTCTATAAATTGAATATACTAAGTAAAATAGGAAGCACCTTAATGAAATGATTTTTTTATGATGTAAGTCATATAGGAAGGAAAGTTTAACTCCCACTCTCTTCCGTTCAAATGTCCCATTTCCTCATGTTTTCTCCATTACTCGTGTCATGTTTTGTCATTAACCCAATAATGGAACATCAATCCTACTTGTTATACATACTAATGAACAGATATTTTCACATATAATTATAGAAATGGTAATAATAATAATAAATAGTAGCCCAAAATATTAATTTATATATCATTAATTTGACAATACCTTACAGCATTTCCTCTATCACTGTCTTGAATGTATATTGAATAATTCATTCATTCAATAATATTTATTGAGAACTTCTAAGCCAGGCACTGATACAGGCACTAGAAATGCAGCAGGGAATAAAACAGTCTCTCCCTCCTGAAGTCTGCACTCTTGTGAGAAAAGATAAACAATAAATGCATAAATGATGAAATGCACAGCATGTCAGAATGTCCTAAGTGATGTGGAGAACACTAAGGGGGAAACGCAAAGGAGGGAGAGGAGCTGCTTTACTCAGATTGGTCTTGCTTAAGGGGAATTTTGAGCAGGGACTCGAAAGAAGCAAAGGAGGAGGCCATGCAGACATATGGGGGTGAGCTGCCTTTCTAATAGAACACAAGGACAGAGGCACCAAGGCAGGAGCATGCTGAGCAGATTGAGGAACAACGTACAGGCAGGAGTGGAATGGACACAGCCAGAGAGGTAGGAGGGCCCTTGGAGCCACGGTAAGGACTTGGGATTTTCCTCTAGTGAGAGAGAAAGCCACTAACTAGAAGATTTAGCAGAGATGTCCATGATCTATTAATAACATCTTTGGAAGGAATCACTTAGCTGCTGTGTTGGAAATAAATCTTAGAGGCCTCAGCAGAAGAGGGAGATGAGTTAGATGATTGTTATAACAATTCAGGCAGGAGAAGATGGTGACTTGGACCAAGATGGTGGAAGTGAAGATAATGAAATGGTATCAAATTCTAGACATATTTTGAAGGTCAAACTAGCAGGATTTGAAGATGGTTTGGATGTGGTATATAAGAAGACAAGATGAAACATCAAGCTTTTTGCGCAGTTTGAAGAATGGAAATGCCAGTTCCCAGGAAAACAGACATGAGTAGATTTGGGTCAGGGGAGGCAGGAGAATGATCAGAGATTGCTTTTGGAGATAAATCTAAAATGGCTTTTACATATGCTTTTTGTTTTTAATTGAATACACAAGATCAGGATTCAAGGGAGAGGTTGAGGCTGGAGTCCTTGGCATTATTTCAGTCCCTGAGACTGGTTGAGATCACCAAAGGAGTGTAGATGGAACCAAGAAGGGTTTTCACAACTGAGTCTTGGAATATCCAACACCAAAAGGAGTTGGCTATGGTTTAACTGTTCAGATGTTTAGTATTGTTCCTCAACCAAAATGCCAGCTCCTTGAGCTACAGCCCATGGCCTTTGTTGCATTCACTAGGCACTTTGCCCATGGTAGTTACTAAGTAAATATTTAGTGAGTGAATAAATGGGTGTATCAGGCAATGTTTGGAGGGGTTACCAAGATTAAGGAAGACAAAGTATGGAAGGCCAGGCATGGTGGCTCACACTGTAACCATAGCACTTTGGGAGGCAGAGACAAGAGGACTGCTTGCATTCAACAGTTTGAGACCAGCCCGGGCAAGTTAGGAAGATCCTGTCTCTACAAAAAATAAAAAATTAGCCGGGCATGATAGCGAGCACCTTTGGTCCCATCTACTCAGGAGGCTAAGTTGGGAGGATTGCTTGAGCCCAGGAGGTTGAAGTTACAATGAGCCACGACTGCCTCACTGCACTTAAGCCTACGTGACAGTGAGACCTTGTTGAAACAAAGATAAAAGAAGAGAGAAAGGAAAGAAGAGGAGCGGGGAGGGGAGGGGGTAGGAGAGGGGAGGGAAGGGAGACAGAGATGACTGCTGGCAAGATGGCCAAATAGGAACAGCTCCAGTGTGCAGCTCCCAGTAAGAGTGACACAGAAGGCAGATGATCACCACATTTCCAACTGAGGTACCTGGTTCATCTCATTGGGACTGGTTAGACAGTGGGTACAGCCCAAGGAGAGCAAGCTGGAGCAGGGTGGAGCATTGCCTCACCTGGGAAGTGCAAGGGGCTGGGGAACTCCCTCTCCAAGCCGAGGGAAGCCATTAGGAACTGTTTCCAGCACCCCGGACCAGATACTGCCCTTTTCCCACAGTCTTCACAACCACAGACCAGGAGATTCCCTCTGGTGCCTACAACACCAGGGCTCTGGGTTTCCAGCACAAAACTGGGCAGCCATTTGGGAAGACACTGAGCTAGCTGCAGCAGATTTCTTTTCATACTCCAGTGGCACTTGGAACACCAGCAAGACAGAACTGTTCACTCCCCTGATAAAGGGAGCTGAAGCCAGGGAGCTAAGTGATCTGGCTCAGCAGGTCCCATCCCCATGAAGACCAGCAAGCTAAAATCCACTGGCTTGAAATTCTCACAGCCAACATAGCAGTCTGAGCTCAACCTGTGAAGTTCAAGCTCGGTATGGGGAGGGATGTCCACCATTGCTGAAGCTCGAGTGGGAGGTTTTAACTTCGCCTGTGTAAACAAACTTGCCAGGAAGTTTGAACTGGGTGGAGCCCACGGCAGTTCAGCAAGGCCTCTGCAGACTCACTGTATTGCTAGACTCCCTCCTTGCTGGGCAGGGCATCTTTGAAAAAAGGCAGCAGCCCATCACAGACATATAAATAAAGCCCCCAATTTCCTGGAACAGAGCATCTGGAAAAAGGGACAGTTGTGGGTACAGTTACCCTGCCTGGCAGCTCTAAAGAGAGCAGTGGATCTCCCAGCACAGTGTTCAAGCTCTGATAAGGGACAGACTGCCTCCCCAAGTGTCTCCCTGACCCCTGTGTATGCTGACTGGGAGACATCTTCCAGCAGGGGCCGACAGACACCTCATGCAGGAGAGCTCTGGTTGGCATCTGGCAGGTACCCTTCTGGGGCGGAGCTACAAGAGCAAGGAACAGGCAGCAATCTTTGCTGTTCTGCAGCCCCTGCTGGTGATTCCCAGGCAAGCAGGGTCTGGAATGAACCTCCAGCAAACTCCAGCAGACCTGCAGCAGAGGGGCCTGTTAGAAGGAAAACTAACAGAAAAAAATTGTTTCAACATCAACAGAAATGATGTCCACTCAAGAGACCCCATTCAAAGGTTACCAACTTCAAAGACCAAAGATAGATAAATCCACAAAGATGGGAAGAAACCAGTGCAAGAAAATTCCAAAAACCAAAACACCTCTTCTCCTCCAAGGGATCACAACCCCTCAACAGCAAGGGAACAAAATGGGATAGAGAATGAGTTTGATGAATTGACAGAAGCAGGCTTCAGAAGGTGGGTAATAACAAACTTCTCCAAACTAAAGGAGTATGTTCTAACCCAATGCGAGGAAGGTAAGAAGCTTGAAAAAAGGTTAGATGAAATAGTAACTAGAATAACCAGTGTAGAGAAAAGCATATAATGGCCTGATGGAGCTGAAAAACACAGCACAAGGACTTCATGAAGCACACGTTTCAGTAGCCAAATCGATCAAGCAGAAAAAAAGAATATCAGAGATTGAAGATCAACTCAATGAATTAAAGCAAGAAGACAAGATCAGAGAAAAAAGAGTGAAAATAAATGAACAAAGCCTCCAAGAAATATGAGATTATGTGAAAAGGCCAAATCTACATTTGATTGGTGTACCTGAAAGTGACGAGGAGAATGAAACCCAGTTGGAAAACACTCTTCATGATATTATGCAGGAGAATTTCCCCAACCTAGCAAGGCAGGCCAACATTCAAATACAGAAAATACAGAGAACACCACAAAGATAGTCCTCAGGAAGAGCAACCCCAAGACACATAATTATCAGATTCATCAGGGTTGAAATGAAGGAAAAAGTGCCAAGGCAGCCAGAGAGAAAGGTTGGGTTACCCACAAAAAGAAGCAAATCAGACAGCAAATCTCTTGGCAGAAACCCTACAGATCAGAATAGAGTAGGGGCCAATATCCAACATCCTTAAATAAAAGCATTTTCAACCCAGAATTTCATATCTGACCAAACTAAGCTTCATAGGTGAAGGAGAAATAAAATCCTTTATGGACAACCAACTGCTGAGAGAGTTTGTCACCAGCAGGCCTGCCTTACAAGAGCTCCTGAAGGAAGCACTACATAGGGAAAGGAAAAAACCAATATCCACCGCTGCAAAAACATACCAAATTGTAAAGACCATCGATGCTATGAAGAAACTGCATCAACTAATGGGCAAAACAACCAGCTAGCATAAAATGGCAGGATCAAATTCACACATAATAATATTAACCTTAAATTTAAATATGCTAAATGCCACAATTAAAAGACACAGACTGGCAAATTAGATAAAGAGTCAAGACCCATTGATGTGCTGTATTCAGGAGACTCATCTCATGTTCAAAGGTACATATAAGCTCAAAACTAAGGGATGGAGGAAGATTTACCAGGCAAATGGAAAGAAAAAAAAAAGCAGGAGTTGCAATCATACTCTCTGATAAAATAGACTTTAAATCAACAAAGATCAAAAGAGACAAAGAAGGGCATAACATAATGGTAAAGGGATCAATGCAACAAGAAGAGCTAATGATCCTAAATATATACGCACCCGATACAGGAGCACCCAGATACATAAAGCAAGTTCTTAAAGACCTACAAAGAGGCTTAGACTCCCACACAATAATAGTGGGAGACTTTAACACCCCACTGTCAATATTAGACAGAATAATTGAGAGAAAATTAACAAGGGTATCCAGGACTTGAACTCAGATCCAGGCCAAGCAGACCTAATAGACATCTACAGAACTCTCCACCCCAAATCCGCAGAATATACATTCTTCTCATCACCACATCACACTTATTCTGAAATTGACCACATAATTGGAAGTAAAACACTCCTCAGCAAATGCAAAAGAACAGAAATCATAACAATTAGTCTTTCAGACCACAAGGCAATCAAATTAGAACTCAAGATTAAGAAATTCACTCAAAACTACACAACTACATGGAAACTGAAAAACCTGCTCCTGAATGACTACTGTATAAATAATGAAATGAAGGCAGAAATAAAGATGTTCTTTGAAACCAATGAGAACAAAGACACAATGTATGAGAATCTCTGGGACACATTTCAAGTAGTATATGGAGGAAATTTTATAGCACTAAATGCCCACAAGAGAAAGGAGAAAAGATCTAAAATCGACACTCTAACATCATGATTAAAAAACCTAGAGGAGCAAGAACAAATTTAAAAGCTAGCAGAAGACAAGAAATAACTAAGATCGGAGCAGAATTGAAGGAGATAGAGACACAAAAAAACCCTTCAAAAAATCGGTGAATCCAGGAGCTGGTTTTTTTAAAAGACCAACAAAATAAATAGACCACTAGTCAGACTAATGAAGAAGAAGGCAAAGAAGAATCAAATAGATGTAATAAAAAATGATAAGGTGGATGTCACCACCAATCCCACAGAAATACAAACTACCATCAGAGAATACTATAAACACCTCTATGCAAATAAACCAGTAAATCTAGAAGAAATGGATAAATTCCTGGAAACTTACACCCTTCCAAGACTAAACTTGGAAGAAGTCGAATCCCTGAATAAACTAATAACAAGGTCTGAAGTTGAGGCAGCAATTAATAGCCTACCAACCTAAAAAAATCCAGTACCAGATGGGTTCACAGCCAAATTCTACCAGATGTACAAAGAGGAGCTGCTACTATTCCTTTTGAAACCATCCCAAACAATAGAAAAAGAAGGAACCCTCCCTAACTGATTTTATGAGACCAACATCATCCTGATACCAAAACCTGGCAGAGACACAACTAAAAAAGAAAATTTGAGGCCAGTATACATGATGAACATCAATGTGAAAATCCACAATAAAATACTGGCAAACCAAATACATCAGCACATCAAAAATCTTACCCATCACAATCAAGTGGGCTTCACCATCTGGTATGCAAGGCTGGTTCAACATATACAAATCAATAAATGTAATCCATCACATAAATGGAACCAAAGACAAAAACCACATAATTATCTGAACAAATGCGGAGAAGGCCTTCGACAAAATTCAACAGTGCTTTCTGCTAAAAACTCTCAATAAACTAGGTATTCATGGAACGTATCTCAAACTAATAAGAGCTATTTATGACAAACCCACAGCCAACATCATACTGAATGGGCAAAAACTGGAAGCATTCCCTTTGAAAACTGGCACAAGACAAGGATGCCCTCTCTCACCACTCTTATTCAACACAGTATTGGAAGTTCTGGCCAGGGCAATCAGGCCAAAAGAAAAAAAAAAAGAAACAAAGGATATTCAATTAGGAAAAGAGGACAGCAAATTGTCTCTATTTCCAGACGACATGATTATATATTTAGAAGATCCCATCGTCTCAGTCCAAAATCTCCTTAAGCTGATAAGCAACTTCAGCAAAGTCTCAGGATACAAAATCAATGTGCAAAGATCACAAGCATTCCTATACACCAATAACAGACAAACAGAGAGCCAAATAATGAGTGAACTCCCATTCACAATTGCTACAAAAAGAATAAAACACCTAGGAATACAACTAACAAGGAATGTGACAGGTCTCTTCAAGGAGAACTACAAACCATTGCCCAAGGAAATAAGAGAGAACACAAACAGATAGAAAACCATTCCATGCTCATGGTTAGGAAGAATCAATATTGTGAAAATGGCCATACTGCCCAAAGTAATTTATAGACTCAATGCTATCCCCATCAAGCTACCATCGACTTTCTTCACAGAATTGGAAAAAAACACCTTACATTTCCTATGGAACCAAAAAAGAGCCTACAGAGACAAGACAATCTTAGGCAAAAAAAAAAAGCTAGAAGCATCATGCTACCTGACTTCAAACTATACTACAAGGCTACAGTAATCAAAACAGGATGGTATGGGTACCAAAATAGAGATATAGACCAATGGAACAGAACAGAGTCCTCAGAAACAAGACCACACATCTACCACCATCTGATCTTTGACAAACCTGACAAAAACAAGCAATGGGAAGAGGATTCCCTGTTTAATAATTGATGTTGAGATGTAGGGCTGTTGGGCCCCACAGGGTCGTGGGGTGTCCCTTATGCTGTGCTAAGGTGCAGGATTTGAGAATTAAAGAGATAAGACACTGAAGAACTGGTGAAGAGCATCTGGACTCGGGGGTCCACGCCACCTGTGAGCAGAGATCAATGGAGGCCACAAATGCCCAGAAGCATCTGTATTTATTAGGTACAAGCAAGGGGCAGGGTCGTGGGTGAGGTCATCATCTATAGGCTTAGTAATAGGGCATACATAATCACTAGTCACAAGTGAGGGGGCCACCCCATTATGTCACTTGGGCAGAGAGATGGGCTGTGCACAGTAGGGGGCCATGCAGTGCACAATAGTAGAGGGTCATATACAGAAAAGGGGGCCACCCCCATTAGGTCACCAAGGCAAGGAGGTGGGCTGTGTGCAACAGGTGTCGTGCACAAGACTTCTTATCTGGGGGCTGGAGACGTCAAAGGATTTCTAATAGTAGGATACTGTAAGCCAATGCAGTGGGAGCTGACAGCCTTATGCTCTTCTCTTAAGATATTTATGGGAGGATGATTTGAGCCAGCACAGAAGCGAGAAAAGACCAACAGGGTGTACAGCTGCCATGACTGGTCACACCAGAGGGGTTCTTCTCCCTCAGTTATTTCCAGGATCTCAGGCCTGAAGCCGACTTTCCCCAGGAACTGGGTGCAAAGTACTACAACTCGTTTATCAGGAGGAGAGGCTCTTGCTCCAAGCCTGCCATACAGTGTATGCCCTTTCAGGCAGTGACGCCACCACCTGGGTCTTTGATTTTTGTCCGTGTCTGGATGTTTTCCCATGTACTGCTTCTGTTCTGTGACTGCTCTAGGCATTCCTCAGACTACAAACTACTGTATGGTTATATAGAAGGATTCTATAAATCAGCACTAAATGTGCCAGTACAGCTCTGACTACAATATCTATATGATTATATAGAAAGGTTACATAGAACTAAGTATGCTAGATATAAGTATTAAGTATGATTATATAAGCTAAATATATGTAAGCAGTAAGTTATACTTCAGGCACTAATTCTATAAACTAATATATGATTACATATGCAGGATTATATAAAGGAAACAGCTGAGCAATAACACTATAAGATATTCCTCAGGCACTGCTTGTGCCTGGGGTCTGGAGAGTTCTCCTTCCTCGGTGCCCATGGGGGGTGTGACCTACCTATCAGGATGGGCCCGGGTGTGGGCCTGCCCTCATATATCCTGCTGGGAGCTCAGGGGGCCTCGCAGTCTGCAGGTCGGCACGTCCTTCTACTCTGAGAGATGTCCCAGTATCATCGAACCACCCCTCAGAGCACGCCTGGAGACTGTGCCTCACACGCCTGTTGCCCGTGGTCACCAGCCCGTTCCCCAAGGTCACCAGCCCTCATCCCTCCCTGGTCACTGCATCTGTGCAAGCGTCTCCTCTGTTGACACAGGCTGTTCCTTGGCAATGACTGTCCTCGGCTTCAGCCCCTGCTGACTTTTCTAGCTCAGAACCTGGCCCTGGCTGCAGGATGTCCTGTCCATGCCTTCTCGGAAGGGGTGATGTCATTCGCTGGGCCCCACACCTGCTTTGTCCTCCTCTCTCTGTCCCAGGGGCTCCAGGGCACCGCTGTCCTCTTCCTTTGTCAGTTTGCTGGGGCTGGGGCTGGCGGTGGGGGAGCCACAGCGATCAGCCTGCCTCACCTCACCCAGCCCGAACATTCCCAGGGCTGGCTGCTACCATCCCTACTACACCACAGCCCTGTCCATGTGCACAGGTTATAGAGTCAAGACACAAACACACGAAAGCCAGGTAGATGGGCACAGTACCTACTGCAGCTGCATGAAGCTTGGGGCACCATGGATGAGAAGAGCTAGAAATGTTGGGGCCATCAGAGTCCAGGGGAACCAGCCAAGGGGAGGAGCAGCTGACAGTTGGGCAGGTGCCCCTGGTCAGGGAGGGCAGGACTCCCCAAGAGGAAGGATCACAAGTCTCACAGTCACCTGTGGGTGAGCTGGGCTCTGTTCATCAACAGAAAAGCCGTGAGTGATTCTGCCAACAAGGTCATTTTTACCAGTCTGCCGCCCCCCACCCCAGCTTCTGTAACTCAGAAACTGGGCAGCTCCGACTGCCCGTCCCTCATTAGTGACTGATGGTGTCTGGCTGACTACATCTCCTGTCTCCAGGCCCTGCACAGGAGGTCTCACCTGCTTCTCTGGAGGGCTTTCTTCCCAGTGATGGGAATCAAAGGCCCCGATCTTTGAAGCTGACCATCAGCCTGAACGTGCACATCCTTGTTTTCTTTTGCAAGGAGAAATATTCAGATCCAACACAGAAAAGAATGTTGACTCGGTCTCCAGGCCGCAGGGACTGGAGGGAGGCAGGTGGTCTGGCCTCATTCTGTGAAAGGTGGTGGCCTCGCTCTCAACCTTCAGGCCAGACATCAGGACCTCCCAGGGTGCAGGCCTCTCTGTCTCTGGCCTCAGGTGTCAGGAGGCAAGGCCGCAGACACTGATGTCCTGGGATGCCCCAAGCCGGGGAACTAGCGGCCCAGTGTGGAGGTCTCACCTGTGTCCCCTGGACCGGGCCTCAGCTACCTGTTCCCTCCAGCAAAGGGCACAGCCTGTCGCCAGGAACTCACCTGGCTCTCCCGAAATCTCGGAGGACACACGAAAAGCCCCAGCGAGAGCGGTGGGAGCCTGCACGTGGAAGACGCTGGCGGCCCGAGGACCCGGGGTAACGGGCGGGCAGAGGGGCTGGGGCCCGGCGCGACGGTGCAGGGTCGGGAGGAGGCTGGGAGCGCTCGCCCCGCCCGGCCCCGCCCCCCAAGCACTGCGGCCCCGCCCCGCCGGGGGTTGCTAGGGGAAGTGACGTCACAGCGCGATGGCGGCGGCTCCTTTAGGGAGCCGAAAGGGGATTTAGGCCCGGAAGATCCGAGTCCATCCGCGGCGGGGAGAGGGCAAGCGGGGCCAGCAGGGGCCGGAGCAGGGGCGGCGGCGCTTGGACTGTCCCATCCGCCCCGTATTGAGGCGCTGGGAGCGGCGGGGCAACGGGAAAGCGATGGTGAAAGCGGGGCCGTGAGGGGGGCGGAGCCGGCAGCCGGACCCGCAGTAGCGGCAGCAGCGGCGCCGCCTCCCGGAGCTCAGACCCAGGAAGCGGCCGGGAGGGCAGGAGCGAACCGGACCGCCGCCGCCATGGAGCTGAGAGTCGGGAACAGGTACCGGCTGGGCCGGAAGATCGGCAGCGGCTCCTTCGGAGACATCTATCTCGGTGAGGCCCCGCTGCCCCCGCCCGCCTTTCGAGGACCCGGGCCCCGCGACTACCGAGACCAAGCGCGACCGCGGAAGGAAGTGGCGGCCCCCGCGGGGTCTGCGCGCAAGCTCTGCCGCCGCCGGGTCGTGGCTAGAACCCAACGGCCACTAGACTAGCGCGGCCGCGGGTGGGGAGGGCAGTGGGGAGTGGACGTGGGGGAGGGGCAGGGTCGGGGGTGGGGGAGCAGGGTCTGGAGAGGGGAGGGGCGGAGAAGAGGGTATAGGGGAGCCGACCCGGGGCGGGGCAGGGTCTCGGGGGTACGGAGCCGGGAAGGGGCAGGGGCGTGGGAGAGCGGACCCGGGAAGGGCTGGGTGGAGCGTGGGGAGGCGGGCCCAGGGGAGGGGCAGGGCGTGATGGGGGCAGCGGGCCGTGGGGGGGGGGGGTGCTGGGGCCGCGGGCGGGCGTCGGCTTCCTTAGCGCCTAAGATCACCTCGGTAAACAAAGGCCACGCTCTTTCTCTCGCAGCCCTGTCGGAGGTTGTCTGGCTACCCACTCAGAGGCTGCCCCTGCATCTTGCACGCGTGGGGGAAAATGTCAGAAAGACCCGAATCCGTGTGGAGTTGGGGGAGTGGCCTGGCTAGGAGTGGGGCTTGCCCTCCGCCTCGCGGCCGCCCTGATGACTGATGGGGGTTCTCTCTGCACGGTGACCCTAGGCCTTGGAGCGGTGACTGAGTGCAAATGAGCGAGGGTTGAGTTTAGGTGAATGTAGAGAGAGTCACACAGGGTTAAGATGCTGGCAAAATGAGAGGCAGATGAAGTGGTAGTACTCCCGAGCTGTCCTTTAACATTCTCAAGGTAGATTTTTTTAAAAATGGGATTGGAACATTCTGGGTTGTCATATTTACAATAGAAGAATATGCATGTGGGCACAAGTGTAATGAAAGATTGGCTGACAGCTTCAAGTTTGTAAAAAAAAAAAAATTTTTATGAGACGGAGTTTTGCTCTTGTTGCCCAGGTACAATGGCGCGATCTCAGCTCACTGCAACCTCCGCCTCCAGAGTTTAAGCGATTCTCCTGCCTCAGCCTCCCGAGTAGCTGGGATTACAGGCGCGTACCACCACGCCTGGCCAAGTTCCTTTTTTTAGTAGAAACAGTGTTTCTCTATGTTGGTCAGGCTGGTCTCAAACTCCCGACCGCAGGTGACTCCCCCTTCGCCCACTTGGCAAAGTGCTGGGATAACAGGCATGAGCCACCATGCCCGGCCCAAGTTTGTATGTAATTTTAAAGTAACTTAGTTTTCCACACTTGTCAGTGGGGTTGTGCAATACACGAGTTACTCCAAGACCCCCTGAACTTGAGGATGTGTAGCCTCGTTGGCAGCGTGCTTGCAGAGGGCCTGCTGCAGACCTTTGAGGGGAGCTGTTCTCTGTTCCAGCGGCCCCAGCTCTCAGATGTGTTTGGCTGGGGCACAGCCAGGGTCAGGAATCTTAGGGGATGTCAGTAATGCTTCTGGTCATACTTTTTAGATTAACCTGCATGTTAACAGTCCCCACATCTCATACCCTTCCCACTTTGCACCTGAGAGAGGACTCAGGACCCAGTGGTCTGACAGCTTTAGGCTGAATCCATACATTTGGGTGGCTCATACTTTGGGTACCTGGTTAACCTGCAGGGTAACCATGTCACATGCCATATTGTTGCTTTTGAACCTGTACATGTGTCTTAGCGGCCTGCTGAGTAAAACGGGCTTTAGACGTTTGGGTTTGACTAAACATGTATACTCAGGTGGTCAGCTGGATGTGTTCTTGGCAGTGTTTTGGAAGTCAGAGTGCTTGGTAAATGGAAGTCATTTGGCTTATTTATAGAATGATAGATTTTGGCAAAAGTTTTAACTCCACAGTCTGAGTTAACACTGCAAAGCCAGTTCATTAACCACCCTTAGGCAGACATCAAAAAGAAGTATTTTAGGCTGGGCGTGGTGGCTCATACCTGTAATCCCAGCACTTTGGGAGGCCAAGGTTGGCAGATCACTTGGGGTCAGTAGTTCAACACCAGCCTGGCCAACATGGCAAAACTTCTTCTCTACTAAATGGTGGCAGTCACCTGTAATCCTAGCTACTCGGGAGTTTGAGGCATGAGAATCACTTGAACCTGAGAGGTACAGGTTGCAGTGAGCCAAGATCACACCAGTGCACTCCTCTGAGACCTTGTCAGAACAACTTTGTGCTTTCCAAAGATAGATTCAGACAAATTCTGGTGTGGTTGTCACCAAGTCGTTCACAAAGGTGGAAGGTGGCAGGCTGTCTGCTCACTCATGGTTGTACCCTCCAGCCTCACCTCATGCTGGGCATACAGTCATGCTGGAAACGATTAGGGGATTAGGGATTTCGGGCGACTGTGGCTCTGGCGTCCTGGGGTTGGAGCCCTCAGACAACCATCCATCAGAGTACATGTCCAGTTACTTGAGTGGGGTTGGGCACAGCTGGGTTTTTTTTTTTTTTTTCATCAGTATTGGCTCCTGGCCCACATTTGGGTCCTTTCAGATGACCCCCTTGAGGAAATGAAAGGTGAGGTGGTCATGTTACCCAGAGTAAGGCAGGCTGGAAGAAGTGTGGGTCTGAGCAGAGCAGCAGTTAGAGTCAAAGATGGCTGCTCTGAAGACCATGAGATCATCTCTACCGTAGTTGGTTCGGGCAACCAGTTCAACATGAATCGAGGGACTGGATCTTTGTCTTGACCTGTGTGTGTCATGTGTATTCTCATATGAGCATAGTCAAGACCATTCCTACTGCTTTCACTTTGGTATTCCTCCAGGTGGGTGCCATCTTGCTCTGAGCCTGGCTTTGGGGTTTTTGTTTTCCACTTGGGACTTCCTGTGCTTTCAGGCGTTTGAGACCGGGAGGAGAGGAAGGCTGTGTTTCATTGTAGTGCTTGTAGGCTAGAAGCATGGTGTTGGCCTGCCTGTCCCCACCCTGCTGTGGCATTTGGAGGGCTGGGCTGCAGTGCAGGGCCCTGCCAGGTTGTCGGGTTCCAAAATGGCCCTTCAAAGGAGGCAGTATTTTGGGGCTATTTCTTGAATGCCCAGGCTTTGAAAAGTGAGACCCCAAAAAGAACAATCTCAGTCCTCAATCTGAGCTTGCTAGATCCGGAAGGTTCTTCTGGAGGGCAGGCTGGGGCACAGCCCACACAACCTGTGGAGCACACACCTTGGCAGTCTGTCGTGCGACCTGGCCCCAGCCCTGTGCCGCCCTCCACTTTTGTGTCCATGTGGTGTGGCCGTAAACCAGAAGTCTTTTCACTTTTGCTGGCAGAGTACCACTTAAAATAAACTTGATAATATTTGAAAACAGCCAGCGTCCTTAATGTGGACCAGGAGTTCCAGCCCTAGTACCACAGGGGTGTCTGGTGGAAAGAGTGTTTGGCTGGGCCAGGCTAGAGGCAGAGGCCTGCTGTGTTCCCCAGTGCCTGCAGGGGGCCCGTGCGTAAGAGGCACTGAGAGCCCATCTGGTCCGGCCTCTGTTCTCGCCCATAGTGTGTTCTGGAGGTTAGTGGCAGGACTGGATTACCCGGCTGGTGGGCTGGTCAGATGCATTTGTTGGCATTTGTACTTCACCCCATCACACCATTAGTTTGTCAGGGCCTCCGCTGGCACCTGTTACCTGGATGGACTGGCTTCATAATGCACATGAACATCTTTTGGGAGCTAACTGCTTCATCTCTGAAGTTCTCGTTTTTCCCTCACTGACTGATTCTTGAGAGGCACGCTGCAGGGTGCCTGGCATGCAGCAGGGCCCCAGGATGCTGACCAGCTGTGAGAGGAGAGTGGTCACCTGTTCTTGCTCTGGCTTGCAGGGTCTCCTCACTACAGTGTTGAGTGCTGTGGCCTCTGTTTACCTTGGAGTCTATGTTGAACTCAAGCATCTGTAATTAGAAGTCGTGGTACTGCTAATTGTTGCCCCTCGAAGTGACCTTTGTCCTGCTGCTCAAGGCGTCTCCCTGTTTTTCTGTTGACAAGGCAATCATTAATGGGAGTTGCCAGCATCCCGGCTGGTAATTCAGAATTACACCTGTGCTAGGACAGGGTCACATTCTGGTTAGGTTCACTTAATTCACCATCTGCTTGCTTTTTTTTTTTTTTTTTTTTTTTTTGAGACAGATTCTTGCTTTGTCACCCAGGCTGGAGTGCAGTGGTGCTATCTTAGCTCACTGCAATCTCCACCTCCAGGGTTCAAGCAGTTCTCCTGCCTCAGCCTCCTGAGTAGCTGGAATTACAGGTGCACACCACCACACCTGGGTAATTTTTGTATTTTTAGTGGAGACGGGGTTTACCATGTTGGTCAGGCTGATCTCGAACTCCTGACCTCATGATTTGCCCACCTCGGCTTCCCAAATTGCTGGGTTTACAGGTTTGAGCCACTGTGCCCGGCCACTGTCTGCTTTTTTTTTTTTTTTTTTTTAAAGACAAAGTATCATTCTGTCGCACAGGCTGGAGTGCAGTGGTGTGATCTCGGCTCAGGCTCACCGCAATCTCTACCTCCTGGATTCAAGCAATATTTCTGCCTCATCCTCCTGAGTACCTGGGGTTACAAGCTCACACAAGCCTGGCTAATTTTTTGGTATGTTAAGTAGAGATGGGGTTTCACCATGTTGGCCAGGCTGGTCTCAAACGCCTGACCTCAAGTGATCCGTCAGCCTCAGCCTCTCAAAGTGCTGGGATTACAGGCTTGAACCACCACACCCAGCTGCCATCGGCTTTTGGCTGGTGAACTTGAGGCACGTAATTTGGCTTTCCTAGGGCTTATGTTAGCTGATACCCAAACATGGACTGAGGAAAGCCCTGTCTACAGCAGACCAGGATTATTGAGCTGTGGGGAAGAATTGAGGTTGTTTGGTGGATAGAATGTCCTTTGTATAAACAGATAACCCAGACAACCTGGTGATCTGCATGTTACCAGGTTTTGGTTTGTTCTGAATCTGAGACCCTGGGCCCAGGTTCTTTCAAGTTTTCATTCCCCTTGTAGTAGTGCTTCTCAGACTTAACCTGTTGGCAAAGGATCAGGCTTGTAATTTTTAATCGTTTGCACACCAGAACTTGTCTGTGATAAGATCAGAATGCTGCAGCAATGCTAGATTGCCGTCACAGTTACCCAGTGCTGCTTTGTGGACTGATGGCAGCTTGAGGACCTGACTTTGAGCAGCATGACTGGTAGAGTGTGGGGATGCCCTGGTGGGTTAGGTGGGACAGGGCTGCAGGCCAGGGGGTCTGAGCAGTGCTCAGCGACCTTGAGGCGGATGGTACCCACGGGAATGGACAGACCTTGATGCTCTGCTGCCTGATGCTTCTGCCCAGCAGGTGACCCCAGAGTCTGGAGGCCCCAGAGTGTTGCTGCCCTCACATCTGTGTGCAGGGCCTGCATCCAGCTGCTCCCCTCTAGAGATTCAGGGTGACCTTGGTGTCTGGTTCCGTAGGAGGGCTGGCTCTGTGTGCTTGCACAGTGAGCGGTCCTGGCTTCGTGATAGGATGTGATTTGTGTTATGTGCCAGAGTGGCTGGCGACTACTTGCCCCAAGACAGTAAGTGTAGTGGGTGTGACTGGCAGGCATCAGCTCTGTCAGCTGCGGAGAAGTGGAGCGAGAGATGCGAGTCAGCAGACTCTGTGGCCCCAGGCCGCGGGGTCACCAGGCTGCCAGCTGGTGGGGCTGGCACGGCTCTCCAAAACTGTGCTGTGCCTGCTTGGGGGTGCAAGGAGCTGCTGACAGAACTACATGGGATGAGTCACCCTCCCTCCCGGCTGGCGAGTTGAGTTCAGAGTCCAGGTCCTTAAAGGAACTGAGAGTTCGTTTTTCATTTGCGCAGTACATTTTTTGATGAAGTCATTTCTCTTGTAATTGGATAGACTGTCCCAGCTGTAGGCAGGAAGAACAAAATTTATTACCTCTTTCTTTCGAGTGCCCTGAAGAGTCTCTCTTGATAGTAAGTGACATTCTTAAATCTAACATGGTCATTGGCGGTGACCAGATGGTGGTGATTCCTATGGAACGAAGCAGTGGTGATGGGTTTTGGGCCCAGGCTGGAAGTGGCACATCTCATGTCACCATCTGGGCAGGCTAGGGGGTTCTTGGATGTTCAGTGGACGTGTGTGGGTATCAGCAGGCTGCTCTGGTGCTCACTTGACCTTACCCTGCCTTTCATCAGGTAATCTCGAAGAGCTGTATGAGAAACTGTTAACTCATTCATCTCCACAATGCTCATGAAACAGACGCCAGAGCTGATCTCCATTGACAAGAGAAACTGAGTCACTAAGGACTAGCCAGGTCTCTTTGCCCAGCACAGTCTCCCAGGGCTCTGTCTGGGCTGCTGGAGCTGGTGTGAATTCCTGTGCATGTAGCCACACTGTTGGGACGGATTCCAGTGTCTTACACTCCGAAGGGACCTGTGAGGGTAGTGAAGAGCTGCATATGTGCTGTATGTGGCGTCTTTTTCTCTTCTCTTTGGTTGCAGCTCCTTGGATGCCTCATGCAGTGGATAGGGGGAAGGCTTTGGGCCAGATTGAAACTCAGGAGTATTTGTGGGTGAATCTGAGAGGGATGGTGGTTGCCAGATTTGTTATTCACTGGAGTAAAGCAGAGATGAACATTTCTAGATAAAAAGGGTAATTTTGCCTCCAAACTTGTAGGCCAGTCGTCATGGTATTAGATATGTCATTGGTTTTAGCCACAAACGAAAGATGTGTGATCCGTGTGTGCTGATAGGTAGTGCATTTAGGGCTTTGAAAACAGGCGATTATTCTGGCTTCATGTCCCCAGGAAGGGAGAAGGGCCTCCCTCTGCCTAATGGAGAGAAAGGCCTCCCTCTGCCTGCAGTGGGTTGGCTGGAGATGACTCCCGCTGCCTGCAATGCCAAGGCTGGGTGGACTGGGGCTGTGGCTGTTGGATAAAAACCCAGCCCCTACTCAGAGGGGAACTGAAACCACCCCCGGAGGCCTATCAAGGCAGTGTGGAGAAAAGGGAGCAGCACCCTGGAGCTCCACCACGGGCTGTCTGGGGTGGGTGAGTGCAGGGGCCCTTGAGCAGGGCTGATGGAGGACGCAGACCAGAGGGGCCACTGTCAAGAGGGAACTGCAGCACCTTGAGACTGGTGGGCAGGCGATGGAAGCAGCGCTGACTTTCTGTGTGGTTCAGATTCTTCCTGTTGTAAAAGTGGGAACAAAGATAACTATCCCCAGAGATGTATCAGCCGATGTGCCCACCTTACTACACTAGAAAGGAGAAAGCATCCATCACTTGCTCCTTCTTGGAAAACTCACATAATCCTTGTCGTTTCTCTGGCATGTTGGGTTATTTGGTGGACACCAGATAATTCTTGTTTGTGATTTTCTTTCTTTACCAAGGTACAGACATTGCTGCAGGAGAAGAAGTTGCCATCAAGCTTGAATGTGTCAAAACCAAACACCCTCAGCTCCACATTGAGAGCAAAATCTACAAGATGATGCAGGGAGGAGGTAGGTCGTTTAGCAGTCACAGAGGAACACCAGGGTTCTGTTTGATAAGGGAGAACAGTGACTCAGCGTTGCTTTTGCCCAAAACTGGTTCTGGGCAAAAGGGAGGGAGATGTTCCCCACACCCTGACCAGCTGGTCACAGCTTCCTTCAGAGACTCTTGGGTCCAGAGGCCCTCCCTTAACACAAAGAAACATCTTATGGGCTGGGCACGGTGGCTCATGCCTGTAATCCCAGCACTTTGGGAGGCTGAGGCGGGTGGGTCATTTGAGGTCAGCAGTTCGAGACTAGCCCGGTCAGCATAGTGAAACCCTGTATCTACTAAAAATACAAAAATTAGCCGGGTCTGGTGGTGCATGCTGTAATAGTAATCCCAGCTATTCAGGAGGCTAAGGCAGGAGAATCACTTGAGCCTGAGAGGCAGGGGTTGCAGTGAGCTGAGATCGTGCCACTGCACTCCAGTCTGGGAGACAGAGTGAGACCCTGTCTCAGAAAAAAAAAAATCTCATACTATTATTTAAACTGCCTTTCTTGGCTTCATATTGGCTCGTGGTATCTGAAATCAAGAGTTTGTGTGAATTCTAACGCGTGCTCCTGATGGTGTCGTGTGCCCCTCAGCTGTCATGGGGCTGTGCTGGTGGCATGCATGGTGCACCCTGGGGCCTTGCTGATATTTGATCCCTGGGTGAGGCCTCTGGTCATTGGCATGCTTTGCTTTTAGCTTGGGGGAGTCCCTTCACACTCTGGGCTCGTGTTCTTCTGAGCAAAACAAGGGTTTTGACCTTGGCAACCATTCCGACCTCTCCCAGCTCAGTTACTATCCCAGTTCTTTGAGCCTTCAGCCCAGCACCTTAGGTACTTGGTGTGCCACGGTGGGCCAGGCGTGGAGACAAGAGTGCTCCTGTCTGACCTCAGAGTCCAACTTACAAGTTGCCTGGACTTTCAGATAATTCAGCTGGTGGAGCAGGAGGTCATTCCACCTGGGGATTTCAGAGCCGTGAAGCACGTGCCTCAGCAGCAGGGCTTCGGTCTGCCAGGAGCCCTCTTTGGGAACAGGGCTTTTCCTCTGAAGAGTGGCTGTGCCACGTCTGTGGAGCCCTCCCAGTCAGTAGCCTCCATGGCACGTGTGTAGGTGGGTTGGGTGAGCCCTCTTGGACAGTCGGCCACAGGAAAACCTGTTGAGGGCCTCTGTTAGCCCTTTGGTCATGGGAAAGGGTGGACTGTTGATTTGATTTTTTTGACATCTTTTCTCAACACAAGCAACATAATCTGTGCTACTACCAGAAACTGACATGTCTAGGTTTATGTGACACAAAATGTCTTTGGTGGCACCTGGGGTCCTAGGGAACCCGTTATAGAGAGGGGTGTCCAGTGTGTCCCATCCTGGGCCTCACATGACCAGAGAAGACCACAGGAATGAAAAATCCCATCACCAACCCAAGGAAAGGCCAGCAGAGACCCGTCCTGGGATCCTATCCTTTGGCGGCCCTTCTTCTCAAGGGCGGACTGGCTTCTCAAGGGCCAGGGGCCTGCATTTTCTGGGAGTGGTGCAGGATGTGGCCTTGGCCTGCAGGAGCCTCATGCTGGGATCGAGTAAAATCTTAAGTTTTTACGAGAGACATCTTCAGGGGAACTTGCAAGTCAGGTGCACAGGGCAAAGGGTAGAAAGCCAGTCCTTAAAAGCCCAGGATGGGCACTGGGTAAGCAGGCCAACCCTGAACCAAAAAGAATCTATGTGGTTCAGAACGGGACTTCTCCACTCGGTGCTGGTGCCATTTGTAGTGGTGTGTTCTCTGCACGGTAGATGTTAGCAGCACCCCTGCCCCCAGCCGTGATTCTCAAAATTTTCTTCCGACAGTGCTGACGGCCCCTGGCAAGCAAAGTTGCTTCCCTTGTGGCTCCTGGTTTAAGAGAGTAAAGAAGCCTATACCTTCCTGTTTCTGCCCATATACGTTCTCTAGAATCCTGGAAACCAAACAGGATTTCAGAAATGGACTTTCTCCCAATTGGGGTTCGAGCGCGTCGTCATGTCTCTGACCGTTCCAAAACGCAGGTCAGGTCTTCTGTGTTAAATGCATGCCTGGTGGATACTGTAAAGGTTTTTTTTTTTTTTTTTGTAAGACAGAGTCTTACTCTGTTGCCCAGGGTGGAGTGCAGTGGAATGATATCGGCCCACTGTAACCTTCGGTTCAGGCAATTCTCCTGCCTCAGCCTCTGGAGTAGCTGGGATTATAGGCGTGACCCACCACACCTGGCTAATTTTTAGTAGAGATGGGGTTTCACCATGTTCGCCAGGCTGGTCTTGAACTCCTGACCTCAGGCGATCTGCTCACCTTGGCCTCCCAAAGCGCTGGGATTATAGGCCTGAGCCACTGCACCTGGCTGGATACTGTAAAGATCTAAAGATTTGCATTTTAGAAAACAAATTCTGTCTGAGAACGCAGAATGCCTCATTCCGGTGGTGGTTCTTGAATTCATTTTGAGACTAAACGGGGGAGTTGACAAATAATGGGAAGGAATTGCTTCGCCCAGAAACCTCCAAATCTTGCTGCCGCCCAGCCTTGGACGGTATCTGCCGTAGGTGACACAGATTGTCCTGCTGTCTCTGAAAGGGGCAGCAAGCACCATTCATTGTGGATTTCCTTCCTTTCATGTGAGAGTCAAGCGGTGGTGCCAGGTTCTGATCTTGCTTACATTTGCCTGATGGGGGCTGCCTTCCAGGAGAAAGCTCCATGCTGAGTGCATTCTGTTTTGTGCAGCTTGGGAGGAGTGAGGATTAAAAACCTACCAGTCACTGCCCACAGCAGCCCTGGGCAGTGGATACCGAGCTCTTCAGCCTCATGTTGCAAATGAGGAAACTGGGTGTAGAAGGCTGTATAACTTCACAGAGAACACAGGCTTGAACTTGAGCATTTTGGCCCCCCAGGCTATTGCTGCAAGCAACTGTCTGCTCCCAGAGAGGGAAATAGCGGCCAGGCTACATGGCCTTCAGCTGTCAGGAATGTGCCCTCGATGCTTCCACCTGTTCAGAATCTGACTGGGACAATGGATTCCATACCTGAAATAGTAGAAACAGACTAAAATTAGCTATGTTGGTGGAAGACTTGGATAGACACCTAGTTTTCACCAGAAGTGAACTGGTGGGCAAAACCCAGGGACTGTTGTAACTGCTCTTCCCAATCCTGATGTCCCCTAAAAGCAGCTTTAGACCACTCCCTCCTTGGGTCACCCCTCAGCAGAGGACATTTACTTAGTTCACAGCTGTTTGTCATCCTACAAGAAACTTTTTCAAAATCCAAATAATGAAATTATCTAGAAACATTTTACAGTTTTATACGTAATCATTTTAGGGTTGAATTGCTGAAAACTTCATAAAAATTTCTATTTGCATTAATACTCAATCCTTATTTTTTTTTTTTTTTTTTTTTTTTGAGGTGGAATCTTGCTCTGTCCCCCAGGCTGGAGTGCAGTGGCGCAATCTCGGCTCACTGCAACCTTTGCCTCCCAGGTTCAAGCGATTCTCCTGTCTTAGCCTCCCAAGTAGCTGGGATTACAGGTGCCCACGCCATGCCCAGCTAATTTTTTGTATGTTAGTAGAGACGGGGTTTCACCTTGTTGCCCAGGCTGGTCTCTTAACTCCTGAACTCAAGCAGTCCACCCGCCTCAGCCCCTCAAAGTGCTGGGATTACAGGCATGAGCCACCACGCCCGGCCCCACATGTATGTTGAAACTTGACAGGTCAGAATGGAGCATGTCTTTGTGTATCTGGCCTTGTCCCCACTGGCATTGGTCTAGCTGTCTCTGGGCACCATGAGGGAAAGCGTCAAGTGTTCAGACTACAAACAGCAGCACGAGTGGCGGCTTCCCACATGATGGCGCCTGGCCAGGGCAGCAGGGTGTCCCTGAATGACTGGTACACTTGGGCACGGGCAGCCGCGGGTCTTTGTTTTCAAACCCATTGGCTTCACTTGTTCCTGCAAAAACACCAGTAGCAGTTAAGTCCATGGAGAGCCAAGAGCATGTTGCTTTTATTGTATTTCATCTATTCTCTAATGCCTGAATAATGGGACACATTGTTATTTATAGCCAACAAGAATGATACCATTCTGCCAAGATGTTTTGGGGGAAAAAAGAAATAGGCCAGCTGCAGTGGCTTACACCTGTAGTCCAAGCTACTCAGAAGGCTGAGGCAGAAGGATGGCTTGGGCCCAGGAGGCTAAGGCTGCAGGGAGCTGTAATGGCGTCACTGCCCTCCAGCATGGGAGACAGAGCAGGATCCCTGTTAAAAAAAAAAAAGAATAAGAAAGATGGTGTCATTAAATACACCTTCAGTTACAGATGGATCGTGAGTCCATGCCACATACGTCTTTTGATTACATGAAAGTTTTAGTGTTATGCGATGCAGTCTGTATTCTGTAACTTCTTTTGACCCAGAGTATTCCTGAGATTCTTCCCCACAGATTGCAGCTGTAGGTAATTGATTTTCATTGTTTGATCATCTACATAGCTCTATAAAGTAGCTTTGTCTTACGCATTGTGTTGAGCCCTGGGGAGTGTCTAGCATTTGCTCTTAGGGACAGTGCTTCTGTGCACATCCTGTCCCTGTGTCTAGGGCACATGTGTGAGCACCTACATCTGAAGGCACAGTGGCTGCTTCCTGGCGCATGCAGGTGTCCAGTTCTGTAGGATAATGCAGGCGTCCGCTGTTGGTACGTATCTGTTTTTCCGAGGTGGTTGTGCAGATTTCCATTTCCCGCGCAGCACAGCAGAGTTTTGTGTCACCTACGTCGTCGTCAGCCTCACAACACCGTTTTCAGCAGGGCAGGGGAAAGATGAAAAAGGCAGAAATAAAAGTGCTGGTACTGGCATATGATGTGATGTAATTTCCAACATAGGGTTCTCAGAACAGTTTAGAGAGTTTAGCAAGTTTAAGATCAAAATATTAAATCAATTCATTTTGTTAAACCAACAACAATTAGTTATAAAATTAATTTGAAAAATACTGCTTACAGTAGCAAAAACATACCTAGAGATAAATTTTAAGACAGATATGTGTGCATAAAATGTGTAAACTTTATTGAAGGACATTTAAGGAAGATCTGTCTAATTCTCCTCCGTGTTCACAGAAGGGAAGATGCCAGGTGTCAGGTCTCCCAAAGTTGCTCCTAACACTCAGTGACATTCTCATCGAAATCCAGGCATTTCTCTTACATGACAAGGTAACTCTAGAATTCACTGAGGAGAGTGCAGGGCCAGGGTTAATTAAAACACTTGTGAAGAAGAGGCACATTTGCCCCGCAAACACCAGAACTTAGTATAAAACTGTCGTGATGAAAGTTTGTGTAGTTCTGGCCAAAGAAGGGCTTAGAAGGAGTGACAGCCCAGAACACTGACCATGCCGGGCCTCGATGTTTTCAAAGTATCATTCTCTGTTAAGAGGAGCCCTGAGGTTGGGCGCGGTGGCTCACGCCTGTAATCCCAGCACTTTGGGAGGCTGAGGCAGGCAGATCAGGAGATCAAGACCAGCCTGGCCAACATGATGAAACCCTGTCCCTACTGAAAATACAAGAATTAGCTGGGTGTGGTGGCGCGTGCTTGTAATCCCAGCTACTTGGGAGGCTGAGGCAAGAGAATTGCTTGAACCTGGCAGTCTGAGGTTGCAGTGAGCTGAGATCATGCCACTGTACTCCAGCCTGGCGACAGAGCAAGACTCCGTCTCAAAAGAGGAACCCCAAGTGCTTGGAGAAAGAAGCAGCTGATTCCAGGGGCAGTGCAGAAAGAAGGAAGGCGAATCTGGAACACGAGGCCATATTGGAGTCGAGAATGGGAATTGGAGAATCCATAGTGCTGCGTATAGAGAGAAAATAATTCACAAAGCTGTAGTAAGGTTGAGTATGTGTAAGACCCAAAACCAGAAACTTTTTGAGTGCTCACATGCTCAAAGGAAATGCTACTTGGAGCATTTTGGATTTTCAGATTAGGGATGCTTAACTGTGAAGTATAATGCAGCTGTTGGAGAATCTGAGAGTAGATATGTATTTGCTTACATATATCTGATATACATTTTCAGATTTATATATACAATTTTTTAAATATAAACATATGTAGAAGACCCAAATCAAACATAAACATATGTATGTATATGCCTCTTGCCTTTTTTTTTTTCTTCAAATTTTTTGGGACAGGGTCTCATTCTGTCACCCAGGCTAGAGTGTGGTGGTGCAATCATGACTCACTGCAGTCTCAACTTCCTGGGCCCAAGTGGTCCTCCCACCTTACCCTCCCGAGTAGCTGGGACTGTAGGCACACAGCACCATGCCTAGCTAATTTTTAAAATTTTTTTTTGTAGAGACAGGGGTCTTACTATGTTTCTGGTCTCAACTGGGGCTTAGGTGATCCTCCCACTTCCACTTCCAACATGCTGGGATTAAGGCCCGAGTCTGACCAATTATAAAACTTTTTGACGTGGACTGCAGTTGAAATCTGTAGTAACTTTCCTTGGCTTTCTCTGCTGGTGTGAACATTCTAATCCATTTCAGTTGACCTCTTACTCCAGTTTGTTCTGTACTTGTTTAGATGCTGGACATCTAGAATGTGGCACGTACTGTGCACTCCATGTTCCTCAGGCGTCTCCTCAGCCCTGTCTGGGATGAGGTTGGGCTGCATGGGTCTGCTCAATCTAGCGTTGGTGCTTGTGCTCCCAGCAGTGCACCAGGGCAGCCCAGGGCCCACTCTCCTGGCTCCTTCCTGCCCTTCAGGCATGGCTGTCATTGGCCTGGGCCTGGGGTTCTGGAAACCGCCCTGTGGCATCGGAGGCTTTATGGTTCTTGTTTTTCCCTCAGTTACTTAAGGTTTTGAGGACGAATAGGGCCCCATTACTGTTGGTAGAAGTAACTTTTACAGTTTTTTTTTTTGAGATGGAGTCTTGCTCTGTCACCCAGACTGGAGTGCAGTGGCACGATCTTGGCTCACTTCAACCTCTGCCTCCTGGGTTCAAGTGATTCTCCTGCCTCAGCCTCCTGAGTAGCTAGGATTACAGGTGCCCGCCACCACGCCAGGCTAATTTTTTTGTATTTTTAGTAGAGACAGGCTTTCACAGTTTTGACCAGTATGGTCTTGAACTCCTGACCTTGTGATCCACCCACCTCAGCCCCCAAAGTGCTGGGATTACAGGCATGAGCCACTGCACCCGGCCTGTTAGCCTTTTGAGTGTTGGTTATGCCTTCAGCGCTGATTCATCCATCTTTAAATTTTTCCTTTTGGATTTATTGTGTCTTTATTCTCACTTCCCTTGATTTGTAGATTTCAAGCCTGGGTTACTGTGTAAATCCTCAAAAAGTTTTCGTTGCTTTTGCTTTTCTCTTACCCAGTCAAATACTTCTACCAACATGAGAGTAATTGAACATACTTTCTTCTCTCACCTAACCCATGGTAGCTGCTTTCTCCCGTAAACATCCTCCCCTCTCTGGTGTGATGTCTGTGGCGGCTCTGCTGGTCCTTTCTGCCTGAGCCCTTAATCCCCCGCATTGCTGCTGCTTCCTGTGTCTCCCACCCCCTGCCCTAGAGACCTGAGTCAGGGAGGTGGGGCTTTGGTCTCCTCTTTTTCCCCCTGCAGCTCCTGCCTGCTTGGCCCTCATCCAACATCTGCCTTGGGCTATTCGCTAACGGATGGGGCTTTATCTCCAGGATGGGTCCCTGAGGACAGGCATTGCTGGAGTCTTCTGCCCCCACTACCTCTCCCCAGTTCGGGATTGTCACCATGATCCTTGGTGCGCATAATGCAGACTCAGTGTGGAGCTGAGGCAGGGCCTGGACTGAAATGCTGTGTCTGATTTTCTCTCCTAGTGGGCATCCCCACCATCAGGTGGTGCGGGGCAGAGGGGGACTACAATGTCATGGTGATGGAGCTGCTGGGGCCAAGCCTGGAGGACCTCTTCAACTTCTGCTCCAGAAAATTCAGCCTCAAAACCGTCCTGCTGCTTGCCGACCAAATGGTAAGGACTGTTTAGTGACACCTGGTGCACACTTGCTGTCTGAAAGACTCAGTGGCTCGGCTGTGCTGTTCTTGCCATTATTACAGCTGTTAATTCGCAGAGGAAATGGCAGTGTGTTGAGCCTCAGCCTCAAGGCTAAGGTGGCATGGCTGACTGGCTTGGAGGCCACCTTCGGTACCAGCACAGCATGCTTCTGTTCAGTGGGCTCCCTGAGTCTCCCAGGGACACGCATGTGATTCCTAACCACATCTGTGCAGTTTCTGTTTGTTCTGGCGTGTAGCCTTTGTGAAGAACAGAGCTGGGAGAGGCCACTGTGTAGGGTAGTGGCTGTCCCCTCGCTCTGTCACCTCATCTCTCTCTTTTTTGAGATAGGATCTTGCTCTGTCGCCCGGGCTGGAGTGCAGTGGTGTGATCTCGGCTCACTGCAACCTCTGCCTCCTGGGTTCAAGCGATTCTCCTGCCTCAGCCTCCCAAGTAGCTGGGACTACAGGCGCGCACCACCATGTCCAGCTAATTTTTGTATTTATAGTAGAGAGGGGGTTTCACCTTGTCGGCCAGGATGATCTTGATCTTTTGACCTTGTGATCTGCCTGCCTCGGCATCCAAAGTGCTGGGATTACGGGCGTGTGCCACCATGCCTGGCCCTCACCTCTGTTTTGTGGGAGCAGAGAGCAAAGTGCCTAGGCTGTGGGGGATGGAGGGTTGCTGAAGGCACCTGGGGGTAAAGTTTGGTCAGTTCTGCGTCCCCCTCACTAATGGTTAAACTACCCTGCTGTGGCTGAGGCGCAAAAACACAGCCGCTGGCATGGTGTCCTGCAGTCGAGGAGTCCCTCCCTGAGGCCACCTTGGGGTGCCATCTCACGCCCTTGCTTCTCTGCTCACAGATTAGCCGCATCGAATACATTCATTCGAAGAACTTCATCCACCGGGATGTGAAGCCGGACAACTTCCTCATGGGCTTGGGGAAGAAGGGCAACCTGGTGTACATCATCGACTTCGGCCTGGCCAAGAAGTACCGGGACGCGCGCACCCACCAGCACATCCCCTATCGAGAGAACAAGAACCTCACAGGGACGGCGCGGTACGCCTCCATCAACACGCACCTTGGAATTGGTGAGCCCCTGGGTGTGGGGTCACAGGCCTAGGGTACCTTTGGGCGTCTCCGTGCCTCAGCCCAGGGAGAGGCCAGTCTAGCTAGGGGTGAGAGCGTGTCATTAGACCTTTTCGGCAGACAGTGTGGCTCATGGCTACCAGGTATGTGGGGGCAGGTGGATGCTGGGACGTTTCTGAGTCACCTGTGATGTGTTTGGGAATTTCTTGAGGATGCATGAAGACAGCTTTGGGTGAGAGTGACCTAGGCACGTGTCTGAGGGGTGTCTCCGCAGTGCCGCAGGTTCTTTTGCTTTGACATGAGCACGCGGGTGTTGTCCTTCACACCGTTTCCTTTTCTTTGCAGAACAGTCCCGAAGAGATGACTTGGAGTCTCTGGGCTACGTGTTAATGTACTTCAACCTGGGCTCGCTCCCCTGGCAGGGTCTGAAGGCCGCCACCAAGAGACAGAAATACGAAAGGATTAGCGAGAAGAAAATGTCCACCCCCATCGAAGTGCTGTGTAAAGGCTACCCTTGTAAGTCTCTGGAGGCCTCCTCTCAGTGGCTGCTCACAGGGGTTGCCCATGTTTGCGGCCCACGGCTCAGGATAGGTGCTGGCCTTCGAAAGGGTGTGGCAGGAACGAGGGGTGCTTTCAAGTATGGCAGTAACAGCTGGCCCTCCTGTTCAACTTGACTTACTTGCCAAGTGCCGTCCATGTGGGGAGCACTTGGAGGCTCCGGACAGACGGCTGGCGAGGCGGCCCGAGCCTCGGGGCCCCGAGTGGCTGGAAAGCGACGGTTGAGCAGTGGTGGGGCCTCTCTCTGCCCTGGCTGCCCTCTCTGGCCCCCTCCAGCTTTGGGAGCTCAAGAGTTTCTCTTTGCATTTGTAGATTGCTCCAGGATACACACCTCAGTTGAAACTAAATTGTGCTTTTTGACTTGAATTCTTTTAAATGCTTTCTTAAGGCCTAGAGTCTTAGAACTCTGATGGGTGTTTTAATTGCTCTTCTCCCCTTGAGTGTGCAGCAGCAGGAGGTAGACAGTGGCGCAGACAGACTCCAGTTGCTGTCGGGTTTCGAGAGTTAGCTTTGAGTTTCTTGTTTTGCAGCTGAATTTGCCACATATCTGAATTTCTGCCGTTCCTTGCGTTTTGACGACAAGCCTGACTACTCGTACCTGAGGCAGCTTTTCCGGAATCTGTTCCATCGCCAGGGTTTCTCCTACGACTATGTGTTCGACTGGAACATGCTGAAATTTGTAAGTGGCACTGCCAGCACATTTGCTCTGTGTGCTGTTTGGGGGCGGCCTCTTGTTGAGGGGACCGTGCTGCGTAGAGAATGTCTGCCCTGTGGTGATGGGCAAGTGTGTTGTAGAGGACAGGACTTTGAGTGGGTGTCTGCTTATGGGAAAGGGTGCCAAGTAGTGAGATGCCATCAGGGAAAGCAGAGGAGTCCGTGGAAGTCTTGGGTGTGGACAGCAAGAGGCCCCTCTCCACTATCACCAAGCAGAGCTAGGGCTCAGAGCACGCCTCAAGGGAAGAGGGCAGGGTTTGAGAGTGCATCTTCCCAATCACTGTGCCAGATGGTCATGGTGCCCACCAGATGAGTTGGGTTGGGGCCTGGTGAGGTGCGGCTGATCCAGCCTGACCCTGTCCTGAGCTGGTTTTGCCTGTGGCTTTCTGGGTGTGGGTGTGAGAATGCCCTGGAGCAGCCCAGCCCTGGGTCCCTTGTCTGAGCTTAATGACTATTCAGATGCCACTGCCAGAATTGAAGCTCCTGTGTAACTGTTGTGTTCTTTCATTAAAAACTTAGTTATCAGTTTTGGCCGGGCGCAGTGGCTCACGCCTGTAATCCCAGCACTTTGGGAGGCAGAAGTGGGTGGATCACGAGGTCAAGAGATCGAGACCATCCTGGTCAACATGGTGAAACCCCACCTCTACTTAAAAAATAGAAAAATTAGCTGGGCATGGTGGTGCGCACCTGTATTCCCAGCTACTTGGGAGGCTGAGGCAGGAGAATTGCTTAAACCCAGGAGGCGGAGGTTGTGGTGAGCAGAGATCGTGCCATTGCACTCGAGCCTGGGTAACAAGAGCGAAACTCTGTCTCAAAAAAAACCAACAACAACAACTAAGTTTTATCAGTTTGGAATAGAAGTTGGAGCTTTTGCAGGTGACGGTCTAATGGAGGAGCAGAACTGCCTCTTGGGAGGATACAAAAAACGGCAGCTTTGTCCGACGGTGGTGCAGGGGCCGGGGAGGGGCGGGGTGCCCTGGACCCAGCCTCAGCACCTCCAGGTGCTGGGAGGGGTGGGCTCTGCAGGGCGGGTCAGTCCTCTGCCAGGGCTGTGCTGCCTCGGGAGGCGTCAGAGCCACCCTCCTGCTGCGCTGGAGTCACCTGGTCCTCAGAGCAGGCTGGGCTAGGGTTTTCCGTAAACGTGTTGGGCTGTGTGTATCCCAGTGGATGTGGCTGTATCCAGTGAGCTTTATTTGCAGGAAAAGGTGGCAGCTGGGTTTGGGCCTGGGGCTGTAGTTTGCAGGCCCCTGCTGCACAGCACTGGCAGTTAGAATCTGCTCTTTCGTAGGCTGCTGTCTCGGCTTAAAAGCTGACCTCCCCACCCCCACGCATCTGGATGGTGCAGCACAGACCTGGCTGCCATCCTCGCCTCCACACTTGTGCAGACTGTTGGGGGCTGCAGGGTCTGGACCCTGAGTGGACTCCTCATCTGACCAAATGCTCTCATCCCCGCCCCACTTTCCTCCCCAGCTGTCACCATTTGGGGCCTGTCTCTGGCCTCCAGTGGTTCCTGTTCCTCTCCTTTCCCTGCACGTGTCAGTGAGGATGTTCACAGAGGAGCAGGCAGCCCAGCTGCTGCCCATTTTGAAGTTTAAGGAAGTTCTGAGCTCCCAGGGAAGTGCCGTGGCTAGTGGGGTTTTTTCGATTGTTGGGGGAGCTTAGAGGCCTGGCTCTGACCCCTCTCTGGGATGGCGCTGGCATCCCATGGGGAGAAATGTTGTGCAGCATGCGGCCGGCTTCACAGCCAGTCTTGAGCCTCCAGTGCCCTTTGGTAGGTATTTTCTCACATGGCTGGGGCAGCCCAGGACCTGGGGTTGCTTTCTGCCAAATCTAGTTCCATCCTGGCCTAACCTCCATCCTCCTCAGGGTGCCAGCCGGGCTGCCGACGACGCCGAGCGGGAGCGCAGGGACCGAGAAGAGCGGCTGAGACACTCGCGGAACCCGGCCACCCGCGGCCTCCCTTCCACAGCCTCTGGCCGCCTTCGGGGGACACAGGAAGTGGCTCCCCCCACACCCCTCACCCCTACCTCACACACGGGTGAGTGCCCCTCCCAGCACTCTGGGACAGCTTCCTGTGTCTCAGGGCTGGTGGGGGCAGTGCACTCGGTGGTGGACACTGGGAATTTCCCGTGTCAGGTGATGCTTACTCCTGAGAGTGGATGAGCTGGGCTGCCTGGGCGCCTTTAGAAATGCGGGCACCTGCTGGTGTCTGTGATTCCTCCCGCATCCTGTGTTCCTCCCGCGTGAGCCCCTCAGCCTCACTCCCATGCCCCTGGGTGTTCCTCCGGCTGGATTTGAATGTTGGTGGCCATCGGCTCTGCCAGCTCCTGACTGTCCAGGCAGCCCGGGGTCCTCTCCAGCCACAGCCTCTCACAGGAAGAAAGCCCCGAGCAGGAGGCAGCAGGCAGAGGCAGCCCACTCCGTTTCTCTTCCTCTCCTCAGCTAACACCTCCCCCCGGCCCGTCTCTGGCCTGGAGAGAGAGCGGAAAGTGAGTATGCGGCTGCACCGCGGGGCGCCCGTCAACATCTCCTCCTCCGACCTCACGGGCCGACAAGATACCTCTCGCATGTCCACCTCACAGGTAGGTGCAGAGCTCCCGGGTGGGCACTGGCCTCAGGCTGTGCCATCCAAGTCCGGAGAAGGCTGTGGTTTCTGAAGGGCTTGTTTCCTTCCTTCCTTTTTTCCCCCTATTTTTGAAAGTTTTTAATCTCGCCGAGGCGTGGTGACCTGGTTGCCAATGAGGTTTCTGGAGAGAGCCTGGGAGACAGGCTGGGCCATCACAGGGCTCATCTTCTGGTCACAGGTGGCCAGTCTCAGGTCTCAGGTACCCAAGGCCAGCAGACCGTGGGGGCCTTCTCCTGCTGTTTGAGCGCCCCACCGTCCCCAGCCATCCCCATGCAGGCAACACCATTCGCCTGCTCACGCCTTGTCTGGGGTGCATTGCTATGAGTGCCCCGGCCCAAGAACCTTCCTCATTCTTGCCGCTGGCCAGGGTTGGTGGCCTGTAGGGACCTCCACGGGCTCCCCATAAGACCCTCCCTGCTAGTGTGCCCTGCAGCGAGGCTTCTATTCTTTGACGGCCTTGTCTGTCTGCCCTCGGACAAGAAGCACCCTTGCTGCGCAGCAAAGGCAGACAGCCCGGGTCTGGCCACAGGTGCCTCCTCGTCGGCATCCTCCTCCAGCAGCCTCTCGTCTCCTCGCTCTGGCTTGTCGTCTTTTGCGTTTGCTAACATGCTTTTCGAACCAGAACAGCTTTCTACCTATGGATCCACTGTGTTTCTTCAAAGTGTTCTGGGTTGTTCACCAACAGGGGCAGGGTTGCCCTGTCAGGGCTGTGTTTCACCAGCAGGCATCCTGGGGGTACCTAGATCCCCTACGGGTCTTCCGGATGAGGAGGAACTCGGTTCAGAAACGCCCTAGAGTCTGGCTGTGGGCTTGTGGGGCGGCGTCTCTTGGGGTCACAGGATGGAGCCAGGCCTACTGTCGTGAGCAGGGCTGGGTGTAGCTGGCTAGTCAGGAAAGCGCCAGTGTGGGGAGCACTCTTGGCCACTTGCTATCTTTTAATAAGTGAATTTAGGCCAGGCACGGTGGCTCACGCCTGTAATCCCAGCACTTTGGGAGGCTGGGGCAGGTGGATCATGAGGACAGGTGTTCAAGACCAGCCTGGCCAAGATGATGAAACCCCATCTTTACTGGGTAAAAAAAAAAATTGAAAAATTAGCTGGGCACAGTGGCAGGCACCTGTAATCCTAGCTTACTTGGGAGGCTGAGACAGGAGACTCTCTTGAACCTGGGAATCGGAGGTTGTAGTGAGCTGAGATCGTGCCACTGCACTTCAGCCTGGCCGACAGTGAGATTCTGCCTCAAAAAAAAAAAAGTGAGTTCATTGCCCGTTTCTAATTCACTAATAATTTAACTAGAAATGGATTTCTTGTAACATTTCTGTCGAAGAGACCAAAGATGCAGGGATTTTGACTTTGTGGCTATTTGCACTGGGCATGAGGGGTCTAGCCTGTGTCACGAGAGTGGGTCCCTTACATAGGCACAGCCCTGGTCTCACCTCCAGACACAGAAAGAGTTTAACGGGTTTCTTCCCACGAGCCTGGCACTCACAAATCAATTACTGGGAGCAGGTCCCAGGAGGGTCTGCCGGTGCCCACCTGTTTTCTTGACGTGTGACTGGTTCTGTAGTCCCTGAACCATGGAGCAGGAGCCAGGAGTCCTCCCCACGCTGGGCGCTGACTGAATGTGGAAGGCCTCACCCCAGCACTTGGCTGACGAAAGACTAGGGAAGGGACCTGAGTGCTTAGTTGCTTGTTTATTTTAAAGAAATTAAGTCTCTAGTGGTTTGGCATCTTTGAGGGCAGTGGAGGCATCCTGAGCAGACTGGGCAGTCAGCCCTGAGTCTAGCCGCCTCTTCTCAGCACACGGCCCTGGCGGCACCTGGGTGTGGCCATCACAGCCCCCAGCCCCCAGTGTGGCCGTAAGCAGTGCCTCCTTCCATGGTTTGCTATGGCAGGAACTCACGGCTGGGCTCTTAGGCACTTGTTTTCATGTGAGGAAATGTGATGTGGGTTCTATCAACAGGGAGGAGTCTCCAGAGAGAGTTGGTTTGAGGGTGTGTTCCCTCCAAAAGAAGCATCTTGGCCTTTGCCCCTGGGCACCCTTGGGGGGGCCTTCCTGAGAGGCATGTTGAGGGCTCCCCGCCTCCAAGGTGGGCCCCCTCCTTCGTCACCATCTCACAGGAAGGTTTCAGCCATTTCTTCTTCCTGCCAGACTCTGCCAGCACCATGCACGCGCGGTGGCTGTCATCGGCAGCCCCATTGTGAATCCCGGATGAGAGAGACAGGAGGCTTGATTCCTCTGTCTGCCTCACCTGCTTGCTCGGGTGAGCTGGAGAGACAGGCACCATGGACAGTGACTCATCCCCGGCCGGTCTTCCTCCTCGGGCTGATGCTCTTCCTGGTTCTTTGTGCTCCTCTTAGGAGTCAGTCACGCCGTAGAGAAGGGAAGAAGCGGTAGAAAGTCTCCCGGGCCTCGCTGGCTCTGGGTGGGTCTGCATGGGGGAAGGACCATGTAGCAGCCCTGCGTGTGGGTTCCTGAGGCCCCCACAGCTGCAGGACCCTGTCCCAGCCCAGACTTCGCGTGGGTCTACTCCCTCTTTGCCCCCTCTCTTCTCAGGGGCTGCTGGTGTTCGGCCAGGTCTCTGGCCACAGTAGCCTTTGCCCTAAAGGCCATCAAGTTGCTGAGTCTGTTTGGAGTTTCTACTTGGTGAGAAGGCAGCCTTATCAGTCCAGCAGTCAATGACTCTTTGATGAACCCCTGCTCAGAACTAGGCCTGAACCCCGTTGTCGTACCTGCAAGGATGTGCGTCTCTCCCCCGCCTGCAGGCTGTGCCCTGAGACCCAGTTGGGCTGCTCAGCACCTGCCATCCCACAGGGCATCAAGTTCTCTTAGTGCTTGAGAAGACTCAGGAGGGCCTGTCCCTCGCCCTCGTTGGCCTTAAGAGCAAGTGATTCCCGAAGAGGAGTGGCCGCCATTCTCATCCAGAGGCCGGTCCTGAGAGGCAAGGGAGGCCGCGGGCCATGCCTAGGCTCCCCCAGCCAGCACCTGGCGGAGGTCCGTGGGCCTGGTGGAGGCGAGGACACCCGTCTGGACCCAGGGCCAACACAGGTAGTCAGGGGGCCGGCGGGACGCTTACCAACAGCTGTCTTTTCCCCACCTCAGAATAGCATTCCTTTCGAACACCACGGCAAGTAGCTGCTCGTCTCCCATCGGAAGGCAGCACTGGGTGAGTGTGTGCGTGGCGGGCGCCAGGCAGCAGCGCCGGGTGGGTGGGAGCCACCGTGCCCCGCCTGCCCGCCCGTGGGAGCTTGCAGGTGGGCTGGGCTTGCATGCCAGGTGCTGGAGGTAGAGTGAGGCTTCTTCTGCTCTGTTCTTCTTGTGCGGTACAGAGCGGCTGCAGTCCGCTGCCCAGTCTTGGGGGGAGGCTGTCCACAGAGACTCTTGGAACAGAGTGACCCCAGGAGACCGTCCTGTTGGCCTGTGGCCTCCCTGTGACTGCGTTCAGCACGCCGCCACTCCCCTCCTGTCCTGGGTGCCCGCCCATGGGGCAGGAGCGGCAAGGCAGGTGCCCCACGTACTTGAGGTGCCTTGTCGGGGGTCGGCCGTGCCTGGAGGGGCGTCTGTGTCCTGCTCAGCTGAGTGGCTCCACGCTTGGTGTTGGGGGCTCCTAAGCTCTTGCTGCGCCACACTCCTGGTGGTCTCTGCCATGCCGGCTTTTCTAGTCGCCTCTCTCTTCCTGTCTCATTTATCTCTGTTCTTGTTTTGTGTTTCTTTTCACACTTGGTCTCTGCCCAGCCGTCTTGTCCACGCAGCTTCCTCTGTATTAACTCCTCCAGCCGCAGCCCACTCACTCCCTGCCGTCGGTGCATGGCCGACGTCCTCGCTGTGTTCCCTCCTCAGCGGCCACTTCCAGCAGGGGCTTGCGCTTGTGTCGGGTTCGTGCCGCTGGCAGACCCGCTGCAGTTTTCACACTGTGCACACTCTGGAAATGTGTTGACAGGAACTGCTTTTCACGTCTTCCCTGAGCAGAGGTCTTTGTTTTCAGACACCAGGTTCCTTTCCAGGAAGGGAGGCAGGAGTGCCTGTCTGCGCTCCCCTCGGCTCCTCCGACCCTGCCGAGTTCGGCTCCGCAGGCACCTCGCTTGCATGTCTCTTCCTCCTTCCTGTCTTCTGTCATTGGTTCTGCTGAGCACGTGTTCTGGCCACAGAGGCCCCTGTGTGTGGCCGATGGCCCAGGCGTCTGGCCTGGGGCTAGGCAGTGGCAGTGCGTCCCCTCCCTGCCCAGCGCCGTCACTGTGGTATCTGTGCCCGAGTGCCTGGCTGGCTCCCCCAGCCCCATGCTGACCTTCTCCTGTGCTTTGGCTCCGACAGATTCCTGGTCGGGTGGCTTCCAGTGGTCTTCAGTCTGTCGTGCACCGATGAGAACTCTCCTTATTGCTGTGAAGGGCAGACAATGCATGGCTGATCTACTCTGTTACCAATGGCTTTACTAGTGACGCGTCCCCGGTCTAGGACCGAAATGTTAACACCGGGAGCTCTCCAGGCCACTCGCCCAGCGACGCTCATGGGGGAAGCAAACTAAACGGACAGACTCCAAGAGCTGCTCCCGCTGGGCTGCACTGCGGCCCCCAACGCGAACTCGGTTGGAAAGGGGCTGGGAAGAAAAGCATTGAGAATTGCAGAGAATCAGACTCCCTTTCCAGGGCCTTTCAGCTCCCTCCAGTGGCGGCCGCCCTGTACTCCCTGACGATTCCACTGTAACAACCAATCTTCTACTTGGTTAAGACAGTTTTGTATCATTTTGCTAAAAATTACTGGCTTAAATCTGTGTAAAGAAATCTGTCTTTTTATTGTTTCTTTCTTGTTTTTGCGGTCTTACAAAAAGATGTTGACTCTAAGGAATCCTGAGACAGACGCTGGCTTGGAGTTTGTAGGAAGTGGAGTCAGGCAGGGAGAGGGTGCAGGCGGATCTCAAGGGTGTATGTTGTGTTTGTTTTGCAGTGTTTTTGTTGTCCACTTTGGAGAGGAGATTTCTCATCAGAAGTTTGTGTTGTGTGTGCGTGCACGTGGGTGGTGGGACCTCTTTTACCTGGTTTTGGGGTCTCACCCTCCCTCCTCCTATAACTGAAATGCCTGGCGTCGAGAACTCTTGAGGCCCTCAGAGAGCAGTTAGGGACTGCAGGCTGCCTTACAGCAGGGGCACGATGCGTGTTCCAGGCACAGCAGTGCCACTTCTTCCCTGGGAAGTGGGCAGGCAGCTGGAACTCTGAAGAACTTGGAAGCAGAGGCTTTGAGACCCTAGCAGGGTAGTTGGGGGTCCCAGGGTTAAAGGTGGAAGGTGCGTTTCTGGTCCCTTGGGAGAGGGTTGTTAGCTGAGCGGCATGTGTGGTGATTGTGGTGTTTGCTGCCTTGCTGCCTTTGCACTTGGTACGTTTTCTTCACAGACTGTCAGTGCTCCCGTGTCAATCGGCACTCAGTCTGTGTGTGTGCCTGTGCTCAAAACCAGCAGCGGGGCTACCCTCACCAGGTGCCAAGACCAGCTCAGAAAAGCCGGCGGGCCAAAGGAACCCACCCTGGGGTGCCAAGGAGCAGGTGACTCTCCCAACCCGATCCAAAATCTCCGCGTTGGGGAAGTAGGGTCTGTGCTCTGCGACCTTATGTTGGGCACATGTCCGTTGGAAGTGAAGCAGTGTCCGTGGGGCTGAGTCCCACCGGAAGGCAGGTGGCCTCTGTGAGATCGTGCTGCCCCGGGCTCCACGCTGTTGTGCCCTGTGGTTCCCGGGGTGCCTTCTCGCCTCTCCGTAACAGCTGGGTGGCAGCCAATGGCCATGCACTCCCAACCCAGACACGCAGTGCAGTGTGTGCTTGTGGGCACTCCTCCATTGCCCTGTCACGGTGGAGGACTGTCCCTTTGGACTCTGGGGCCCCGAAGGTGTGTACCTTGGTTCTTCCCTCCCTTCCCCAGAGTTCCCCAGATGCCATAACTGGTAGGCATCCCAGAACACAGTTGTGCACTGTCCTACCCGGCCGGCCGTCTTGTCTGAGCCCATGGGTGCTTCTGAATCCTAAGCTGGTGACTTTGTCAGCATTTTGGAGTGCAGGGCCTTGAGCGGGTGGGGGCTGTGTGTCTGGAAGTACAGAGGGAGGTAGGGGTGGGTCAGAGCCGAGTTCGAGGTTTTCTTTGTTGCCTGTTGCCTTCTTGAGGGTAGCTGTCTCCACCCAGCAGGGCGCTGCGGCCATGGCCTCAAGTGGCGCAAGCTTGCTTTGTAAATACCTGTGGTCCCAATGTAGTGCCAGAACATTTGTGCAAGGCAGCTCTGCGCCCGGGCTCCAGCCTGAACCTTACTGGGTTGCGTCCTTGGAGTGTGGTTGTGACAGTCCTTGCCCAGTATCTAGTCCCCATCGTCCCGTGCAGGAAACGTAGGTAGGACGTCCGTGTCAACCTGTGCACTGGCGACCAGTCTCCAAGCTGTGCGTTTGTATGGCCACTGTATTTGTGTACTTTAACAGTTGTGTAAATAATAAATTCATAATGACTTCTACCTTTCTTCTCTGCCCTTTCCACGTGGTCTTTATTTAATCGGCTTGAGATTTTCCATGTGTTGAGGTGAACTATGTGAAAATCCTGTTTTGAGACGGCTGTTGGTTCTTTCTCATCCTGTGGGTCTGGGAGCTGGCGGGGCAGGAGGAGAGCTGCACGCTGGGCCTCCTGCTGGGCAGGGAGGGGTGGCAGCTGCTCCTCCCCGTGCTCCCCGCTCAGGCTCCAGCATGCGCACACAAGCCCACAGGAGTTATGTGCGGGGGTTCTGGAGAGCCTCTGACCTCCACTGCCCTCCAGCCGCCTGGGGTGAGCACCTGTCTGCTCCCGTCGCCAGAGGGCCGCACTGCTCTGTGAAGCCTAGGAGCTGCCCCTGATGGCCCTGCAGACATGGAGATGCAATTCTGTGCAGTTCCCTCCACTCTGCCTCCCCGGGATCTCATAGCAGCGGACCCCTTCTGAGGGGCTCACTCTGCCAGAGCAGGGAGGTCTGCACCGATCAGTCGCCACCAACTCTTGACCTGTGCGCTCTTGTGTAGGTGAGCTCAGCCAGGCTAGGCCACCTCCCCTCCCTGCTCCTCCGGCCACCTCCACCCAGCACTCCATTCTCCACTCCAGGCCACTCCCTTGTTCCCTTGGCCACAGCCATGCCGGCAGGTCGCGCTGCCTGAGGTGAGAATATGCCTGTTTGTAGTCAACGTGCAACAAGAACTTGAGGTGGCTTGCTTGGAGGTTGCTGGAACTAAGAATGATGTCGCTTTCTGAGCTCCCCCGTGGGTGTGTGCTGAGGGGAACCCCGGGGCTGTCCCGCCGACTCTGCCTGTGACATGCTCCTGCCCCAACCCCGAGGACGTGCGTGGCCTGGAGTTCCGACAGCCCCTCCTGCCCTAACTTTGCCTCCTCCCCGGCCCTTCCTCGTGGCCATTCTGACCGTACCCTGGACATCCTGAGCTGGCTTCCTGTTCTTCCTGTCTCCAGGCCACCTCCCACCGTTCCCTCTTGCTGGCGCAGACTGAGCCGCCATGTGGGGCCCCACTGTGGCCCTGGGTGAGGCTCGGCCCCCACCAGAAAACGGCAAGACCCATGTTCCAGCTCCTGCCTGACCTTCCCAGGCCGACAGCCTCCCTCCTGGGTTTCCCTGCCCTGAGAGAGGGAGCAGGCCTGCTGGGTGGCGGCTCTGCAGCACATCTCCTCTCTGCGAGGGCCAGTGCACATGGGATTAGAGGGTCTGTTCTCTGAACCTGAGTCTGCCTGGGTCTGTGTCCTCAGACATGGTTTAGACACTGAAAAAAGCAGGCCCTTCAGATACTAGGCAGCACCTCCCCAGAGCTTCACCACAGACCCTTCAGAAAGCAGAGGATGGCAGCATCTAGGGCCAGTAGGCCCTTTCTGGGTCTCCTGTGCCCCCATCCCCTCCCTAGCATGGTTCCTGCACACATCTGTTCCAGGGCTGTTCTCAGGGAAGGCCCAGCCAGGCAGGCACCTCCCCTCCTCCCACTGATCTGGGGTCACATGACAACGTCTGTGCCCCCTGCACCTCCACCCCACGTAGCAGTGGGTACTGGATGGATGTGTGTCTGGTCAGGGGATCTTCATAGCACATTAGACCTGAGCCACTTCTGGCACCAGAATCTGTCCCTGGGGTTGGGGGTGGCTCTGCCCCAGCTTCCTCCAGTGGGCTCCAGGCCTCCCTTCCCCTTGCTCCTGCCTGCTGGCTCAGACCAGACCCACTGCCCAGCAGTTTCTCTCCCATAAAGGCACCAGCTGAAGGAGGGGGTGGCAGAACTCACTCACTCATGCCCACCCTACAGCACAGGGACCCCAGCCCCCATGCATCCTGTGCCCACAACTGAGCGTGGTGACCTTTCCACATATGGACCACTCCCCAATCACTCAGCAGGGTCCCTCAGGCACGCGTCTCCGGCAGCAGCACTGCTGGGCTGCACCGCTGGGGCTCTGCTGTGTGCTCTGGGTGTGGGGTCCAGAGTGAGGCAGATGAGGGGTGAGAGTTGAGATGGAGGGCCCGCATCCTGCCTAGGGGGAGGTGAGGGTCTGAGTTACCTGGACAGAGGGTTCCAGGAACGGGCACCCCCTACCTGGCCCACGACCTCCCTGCCAGGTCCAGAGGGGGTGCTCCCTGGGTCTGGGCAGCCCCCCTGGGGCCCTGACGTGGGAGGGACCGGCCGAGGAAGGCCATGTGTCCTCTGAGACCCAGGCTGCCCGCTCCCACCTCTTCCTGCTCCCTTAAGCTTCTGGGTGGGGCAGGTGGACTCTCAAGACACATGGGCCTGGCTATGCAGAGCTCCGCCTTGATCCCTGCAGCTGCCAGCACTGCCTGAGCCCTAGTGGAGCCCTCCACGGCCCTGAGGCTACAGGCAGGAGCCTGGGCTGCAAGAGCTTGAGCCCAGCTGGGGCAAGGCCCAGGCAGACGGGCAGCTGGACCTGAGATGTGCACTTTCGCTTGCTTTTCATTGCAGAGGAGCAGGGATGTGGCGTCTCTCCGGCTGCATGCGGCCCGCCAGGGCGCCCGCTGCCGTCCCCAGCGCCCGCGACGTACCTACTGAGGGCCCCGGCGGCCTCTGACCAGGCTCCCAGCCACGCAGGCCACTGCTGGCCATGAGGGCAGGTGGGTGTTAGGTGCTCAGGATAAGCCCAAGCGCTGGGCCGGGCTGAATGGAGGATGGGACACAAAGACCAGCCTTGGCCACCGGCCACACCACACACACTTCCAGTCAGCCAGAGGGGTGAGAAAGGGAAGGCAGGAGAGTCCACCCCAGCTCCCACCTAAATGCCACTTCAGGGCTCCCTGGCACGTTTCAGAGACCACCCTGGCACAGAAGCCTCCAGGCGTCTGCCCTGCATCCCTCTCCACACAGCGCCTGCCCCACCACGAACGCTCTGCCGCTGCAGGGAAAGCTGGCGAGGACAGAGCCACTGTAGGAACCAGGCCATCAGCAAACCTCAGATTTGGTGCACAGAGTCAGGGCACACAGCAAAACCACACACTCCTAGAAGACTGTTCGTCCTGACACTCCACCCACATGCAGGTTTATTTCCACCTTCCAGGGGTGGCAGAAGCTATCCCCAAGACACTGAGAGGGGTGGGTACAGGCCGCACATGAGAGCCCAGGGTAGGATGGGCTGGAGAGGGCCCCACACAGCACCTGCCCCACCAGCCTGTCTGCAGCCCACCCTTGGATTAAAGTCATGTCATCTTGCGGCATGGGTTTCTAGGTCCTTGAGCACAATAGTGGCCACAGGCCATTTGGGACCAGCAGGCAGGGCCCCCGGTGTGGATGCCTTGTAACCTCGAGGCTTGGCTTCACCGCAGATCCACTCTGGAATGACACGGTTCCTGCCCCGACACCTCCCCCCGCAAAACACTGATAAGGCGACGATCTGCTAAGCTGGCAGCGGAGCCCAGCATGGCCCTGCCTGAGCCAGTCCTGTTTGTAAAATAAACAGCCAGCGTTGCCAGCCTCCGTACTTTCTCCCTGTGCTTGCCGGCCCCTCCCAACCACTCACACACTGGTTTCTGGGGTGTGAACCACCTCCCCATTTTTCTCAGGCTCAGCCTTCAGGAAATGTTCCACTTCCCTCGAGTCCACCCCCGCATCGGCGGGGGGCTTGTGGAGCTTCTCCTCCTCCGTGGCCACCGCCTCAGGCTGTGGCTCCTTGGGCCTCTTCCTGATGCAGAAGACGTTGCCCAGCAGCAAAATCAGGGAGGAGGTGACCACCTCGGCCCCCGCCAGGAGGAACACGTACTTGTAGACGTGGGTCGCGTCCAGGAGCTTGCCTGCAGGAAGACCCTGTCAGTCCCAGCCACTCTTGTGCAGGTGCGGCTGTCCCCTGATGCCCAGGGCTCCACCCAGGCCGGTGTCTCCTCGGGGTCTGTCAGCACACACGGGCTGCCCTGTCTGCCTCCCAACTCCTGGAACCAGGTGTTCTCTTCCCTCCATGTGTTCCAACTGGGGGCATCCTCAGTCTCCCTCCCTCCTCCCCAGGGAAGCCAAGACTTAAAGGCTAGAAACAGCAGTGGCTTTGAGGGGAGCGCGGGCCTTGGTTGGTGGTAGGAGTCATGTGGGTCCCCACAGAGCCCCCGAGGCTTCCAGTTGGCAGCCCCCGAAGCCCTGCTGTGTTCGGCACCAGCCCTGTTCCCTGGCTACCTCGGACCCTGAGACAGGAGTCAGGTGGTGAGGCCTTGGCCCTCCCCAAGTGTAGGACCCTCCCTTGCCAGGCAGCCAAAGCCTGGGTGAGGGTGCTGTAGTCAGAACTCAATTCCCTCAAGTGTTAGCTCAGTCAGCTCAAAAAAGAAAGGCCCCAAAATGCAAAAACCAGCTGTAGGTTGCCCGAAACTGCTGCCCGAGACACAATATTTGGGGCTCTACCTCCACCCCCTTTCCTTGGATTCCTCCTGCAAGCGTGTCCGCAGCCCACTAACTTGGTGGGTCCTACGTGGACAGACAGCCTGCCTTTGCCTCTTAACGCCGACACATAAGTAGAGGCAGGACCCTCTAGAGCCTGGAGGAGCTGCTCTGCCACGCCTGGGTCCAGCCCCTGGTCGCCTTGTCTGTCGAGGGTACACTGTGCCGGGCTGAGCCCCTAACTCCTAATGGAGACCTGCTGGCCCCAGCAGAATCAGGCTTGGTCCAGCACAGTGCACCCCTCTCCAGCTCTGAGTCCCACAGTGTGGGTGGCTGCCGAGGGGTGCGCATCCCTGCCTTGCAAAGCAGGCATCTGACCGAAGGGCAGGCGTGGGGCCCTGCCTGAGGGCCCAGTGCTCACCTCCAGACGGAGGGCCGATGAGCACGGCCACCGCCTCCATCAGCAGCACCAGGCCGATGGCGCTGGAGAACTTGTGGGTGCCCACGATGGCCATGAGCACCTCGAACTGCAGGGCCCCCACCATGCCGTAAGAGATGCCGAAGAAGATGCAGAAGACCACCAGGCCCCCGTAGTCGCCTGCCGTGGAGCCCGCCAGGTCTGCGAGGCCGTTGAAGAACATGGAGAAGCTGAAGAGGTACACAGAGTAGGGCCGCACCTTCCTGAGCCCCGCCACAAAGCCCGCGGCCGGCCGTGCGAAGATGTCGATGAAGCCCAGGATGGTGAGTAGGAAGGCCGCTTTGGTGTCGGGCACGCCCAGGTCCTTGGCGTAGCTCACCACGAACACGGGCGGCACGAAGAGCCCCAGCACCATGACTGAGGCAGCCACCGCGTACAGCACAAAGCCGCGGTCCCGGAAGACGCTCAGGTCTAGCAAGCGCCGGGAAGGTCGCTGTGACCCTGAGCCCCCACCCGGCTGGGCCGAGGCCACCAGGGGCCTCATGAGTGCGGCACACACACAGCAGTTGAGCAGCAGGCCGCCCAGGATGAGGAAGCCGCCCCGCCAGCCATAGTGGTCCTGCAGCAGCTGCCCCAGCGGGCTCAGGGCACACAGGAAGACGGGGCTGCCTGCTGCCGCCAGCCCGTTAGCCATGGGGCGCCGCTTGCTGAAGTAGCGGTTCAGCATGATGAGTGAAGGCTGGAAGTTGAGCGCCAGACCCAACCCTGGAGGAAAGGGAATGGGGTGAGAGCCCCCCAGGGCAGCCCCCAAAGCCCAAGACCCTCATCTCTGCCCCCAGGTTCCCATAGGCCCAGGGCTCCCAGTGTGCAGAAACCCTGCCACCCACGCACTGGAGAAGGGGACAGTGAGGTGGAGCCAGACGCCCCACAACCGCCTGCTGTGCTGTCCTCCAGAGACCAGGACGAGCAGCGCAGGTGCACAGCCCTGCCCCGTCCCGGCACCTGCGACTCACCGGCCGGCTCCACTCACCAGTGATGACCCCCGTGGTGAGGTAGATCTGGATGATGCTTCTGCAGAAGGACGCGGCCACCATTCCCAGGGACGCGAAGAGGCCCCCCACAAGCATGACTGGCCGGCAGCCAAAGCGGTTCACACACACGCTGCAGAGCGGGCCTGGGGAGGGTGGCAACTGAGAGAAGTGGGCCCAGGCCTGCATCCAGCTCTGCCCCTCCAGCCCAGTGAGCTCACAGCCTGGAGCCGGCCTCCCCTGCCCATGCCACCCCTCTTTCAGCGGGATGCTAGGGGCACCCTGTGGCTGGCTCCCCAAGTGCAGAGTTAATAACACGAGCACTGCCCACCAGGCCCCATTGGTCCTGCAGCCAGGAACAGCCATCTTTTCAAGAACGGCTCTCAGAAGCCCCATCCTCTGGGACTGTCTATAAATACAGCCGACCCGTTTGGACGGGGGCCAGGATGGACTTCGTCCTGCCTGAGCTGGCCCCACAGAGAACAAGCCGCTGCCCAGCAGGATCCCAGCCCCCAGGGCTTCCCTCTAGGGTTCCCTGGGGAGCGGGTGGAAGGCACTGTGCCAAGCCCAGCCACACATGGACTCCTGTGCCTGGCAGTATCTGCCAGTAGAGCCCCAGACAGGGGGCCTGGCACGAGGCCGCCCTCACCTGTCCCGTAGAGCATGGCCAGCAGGATGGAGGAGATCCAGGCTGTGTCGCTGTAGCCGACCCCAAACTCCCGCATCAGCTCCTTGAAGAAGACACTGACGGCCTTGGGGAAGGCGTAGGAGAAGCCAGTGATGACAAAGCAGCCGAAGAGCACGGCCCAGCCCCAGCCGCCATCAGGGGCCTTGACGCCCGTGGGGCCCTCGTCCACCACAGCCCCTCCCATGGCCAGGAGGGCTGGTTCCGCCTCACCTGAGAGAGAAAGCAGGCTGACTCAGGCTGCCCGGGTGACCACCCCCAACGAGCTAGGTGCCACACGCCCCAGGGTGGGGCAGCTGCCCAGCACCCGCACTAGTGGCCCCCTGACCTGCTTGGTGCAGGTAGGAGGGTTTGCAGGGAGGCCAGCAATTGGGGGGTCCCAGTCCACCCACCTCCCTCCGCACTGCCTCCTGCACCCACACAGCTGGCTCTAAAGGGCAGTGGCTTTTTTGGGCTCAGCCAGGACTCAGATTACCTCCTGGGATGAGCAGCCCCCGGCAGGAACATGGGCCTGGCCGTCATTTCTGCCTGGCTCGTTCTCCTGGCTGACCCGTGCTGGGCAGGGGCCACGCACGCTGTGATTCTGGCAGCAGCCTGCACCTTCAGTCCCCTGCACCAAGCTTGCCCTGGGGCCTCGGGGGGTGGTGTCCTCCAGGCCTCTCCCTGTCTAGATCTAGGTGGAGTGCGCCTTGCCCTGGCTCTTCTGCCCCCAAGGGCCCACTGTGGCTTCAGTGGAGCTCACCAGGAGCCTGCACCGAGAGGAGGGGGCAGTTAGAAGCACAGGGGCTGCATTATTAGAGTAGGTGGGGTGGGGAAGTGGGGGCAGAGCTGCCTCGTGTCCCACTGGCGTGCTTGCTCAGCGACTCCTCCAGTGGGAAGAGGCTCACCTCACCTTTGCCTAGAGTGACCCACAGGCTGCAGCTTGAACTCAGGAAGGTCTGGAGCTTCCAGGGGAGGCGGGGGCCAGGGAGGCTTCCATCCATCCCACCAGAGCAAACCACGCCAGCCCCCATGATGTCTGAAGCTGGCGTCCCTTTTGTAAACTCCAGGAGCTTAGCTCGTTTGGGGAAGAGTAAAGTTGGAACCCAGGGCCAGACAGACTTCCATCTTCATGCGCCGCCCTACCCAGAAGTCACCTTGTCTCCCTCCTCACCAAGGACTGCAACCCAAGGTCTTGAGTGGTCTAGTCCAGCCAGATTGGCTTCTCCCTCCTGGGGCCGTACTGTGAACCAGCGCCCCAGGAGGCAGCAGCAGGCCTACAGTGCAAGCTCCACGACCACCCAAGTCACAATCTTTGGGGCTCCATCCACCTCCTTTCCTTGGATTCCTCCTGCAAGCGTGTCCGCAGCCCCCAACCTGGTGGTTCCCACGTGGACGGCCTGCCTTTGCCTCTAACACTGACACATAACTAGAGGCAGGACCTGCACGAGGGCAGGGGCCTTTGCTGGGTGAGTTTTAGGAGTTGTGTGTCTGCTCCTCCGCTGGGCCCTCCCCACATCCAGCCTGCCGGACTGGCCCCACCACAGGTGCTGTGCCTCTTGGAGTCCCTGCTTCAGAGGTCTGAGGATGGTCTTTAAGGGCTCCCCAAGTGTTCCACACAGTCACTGTCACTGGTAAATGCCGCTTAACCAGGGGAGCCAGCTGTGGCTGTCTGGATGATGACAAGGCAGACGCAGCCCGCTGGAACGGAATAGGCCCTCCCCAGAGCCTGCGCTGGCTCCCTTTCTGGGAAACCCAGGAGCACCTTTTGCCTCTGCCTGCACCTGGGCACCGGATGCCCCCACCACAGTGCCTAGGACAGGACACTGCCTGGGGTCCCTCAGCAGCAGGGTCCTGCTCATACTGGCTTAAAGTTTAAAAGGTCCCTAAGATGACACTACATAGCAGGGTAACTACAAGATGCTAAAAATACATGCACTTGAGGAATGAAACAGGATGCAGAATGCAGGCCTTGGGGGAGACAGGAGGGACTGACGGACTCAGGGTCCTAGCTTGTTTGGGACTGTGGGTTTACACTTTTAAAAATACATCAAACCGACCATGCAAGGCCAAGGAAGGAAATGTATATACAACCAATGGGAATAGTCAAATTCTGCATACTCCAGGGTCCCCTCCAAAAACAAGCACCAGGGCCTCTGAGTCTACCTGGGCTGTATCAGTGGGGCCGGGGGATGCAGGAAAACCCAGTGTTGGATGCCTGCCAGAGTCCTCAGGAGACAGACGGCGCATGGGGAGGCAGGGGATGATGGCTGCCCTCGAGATAAGTGGTGCCCCCTGGACTAGGGTCAAAGAGGGCTGGCATATGGTTGGGGCAGTGCCAGAACTCACTGGCCAGGAGGGCACAGCATGTTCTGGGACCTGAGGAGCTTGTGGCTTCCACGTGACGCTCACGTGGGGAGGGCCGTCTTCTGTGTCAAGGAGATGAGGCATTTGGACAAGAAGCTTCCAGACCACAGCCTGGCACTATCACCTGTCCTCACCCAGCCCAGGGTGCCACTCACCCAGACTGAAATGGCTCCATAAGTTCCCACTCTAGCCTGTCGTCCAGGGGCTGACTCTGAGCCAGCTGTCTGCCCACACAGCTTGGGGGAGGGGATTCCACAGGAGGTGGAGTAGGGGAAGGGGCACGAAACCACAGTCCACAGTCCGTCTCCCAGGATAACCCCAGCATCCCGATGGACCGAGGTGCAAGCTGGCTGGTGTTCCAAGGACAGCCCTGGGGCTGCCCTCCCTGGGGCCACACCACAGCCACCAAGCATTGCTTCTCCATGGGCACACACTGCAGGCTGGCCTTCCCCTGACATTTACTGTTCCCCCCGCCCCCAGGAAGCATGCCAACCCACCCAGAAATAACCTGGCCTCTGGGCTGAGAAAGCTGATCTCCCAGGTGGGGTCGCCTGGAGAGCAGGTCCCCGAAGGCCCCACAACCCCGGGCTGCTGAAGCTGAGCAGAGAGGTCTGGGGCAGGGGTGCGTGGGGAGGACCCTTCCAGGAGACCCCCACATCCCAGAGCCATGTGCCCTCATGAGCCAGGAGCTGCTGCCAGCAGTTCCCTCAAGGGTCCAGGGCATAGAGGTCTCTTCAGGTTGGACCCCTGCACTGCCCAGTCACCAGCCTGGAAGACTTGGAACACCATGCCAGGTCCTGCAGGGTCTATGGCAACATGCACACACAGAGGGTCCCGAACCTGAGCCTCGCTGCCCAGCTGGCTCCTCCAGGCCTCTCCAGAGACCTCGCCCACCTCCTTGGGAGCACTGGGTACCCTGGACCTGCAGACCCCTCACCTGCTTAGGTCCTCAGGTCTTCACGCAGCACCACCACCTTGCTGAGGCCTCCGCTGGACTGTCAGCCCGTCATCTGGGTCTGTACAGTGGCCTGTTACCTAACTGACTCCAGCCTTTGAAGGATGGGCCTTGGCCCTGCCTTTGTGGCCCAGGCAGGAGGTGGGGCAGGAAAAGGGCAATTTCTTTCCTTCCTGGATCCCTGGGAGCTGCCTGAGGACCAAGGAAGCAGCCCACGCCCCCACCCTTCGGTTAGCCTCCCTGAGTTCTTCCCCTTGTGTAAACAAGGAAGGAGCACTAGCCCCTCCCTGCAGCCCAGGCCCAGCCACCTGTAAAGGTGTGGGGGGCCGGGCTGTCAGGGAGTGGACACTGGACAAGGGGCTGCCCAGGCCTGGGCCCTGTACCCCATCTCAGACTCCCGGGCATGCTTGTGCCCTGCCACTGTGTCCACTCACATGACGGCAGGAGCCGGTGGGGCAGATACATAGGCCTCATTTGCAGATTGGCCACTTCCACCCAGGGCCAGGAGCCCCCCAACTGGTGCCCTAAGGGTTGGTTGCTGGGCGCAAGTCTCACGTGGAAAAAGGAGGCTGCCTGTGCGGCAGCAGGCTTCATCCCTGAGCTGCCACTGCAGGGTCTCAGAGCTTGGAACCCCCTTCTCTGCAAGCAGAGGTCGCCGCCCTGGGGGCCGGGAGGCGGTGAGAGCCAGAGCTGGTCCACAGCCGCCCTCCCCCACCTCGGAGGCCTCCTGGATGCCGCAAGGCCGCCCCTCCACGAAGCCACTTCGCCCCATTCCTGGACTCCCGTGCACCCCTCCACCCTAAAGCCAGTGTCCGAAAGCCAAGCCTGGAGGGGAACTCGGGTCAGGAGGCTCCCCCACCATCGCCGCCCAGCAGGCGTTGTGGGGACCCGTGGGGAGGGGTGACCCGGAGGAGGCAGGAAGACGGGTGGTGGGGGACGGAGGGGGAGCCCAGAGCTCCACCCTCGCTAGGAAAGGCCCCTCCTCGGTGCGCCCCTGACCGGGCTGGAGAATTGCCTGACGGCTCTGGCTTCCCGGCTCTGCGGGCAGGGGTCGGCGCTTGTGGGGGAGGCTGGGCGGAGCCCACCCGGGGAGGGAGAAGGGGGACAGGAGGATGCTCCGCCCGGACCCGCCCCGCCGGCCGCGGGACGTGGGGGACGTGACCGCGCCATAGGAGGAGCCGCCGTATTGCCCGCAGTAGGCGCCCTACCAGACGCTACCGTAATTGCGGGCGCGCGGGTCCACCCGGGTCAGCGGAGCCTGGGAGCCGCGCCAGGCGTCGGGCCTCGAAGCCACAGGGCGGGGCCAGCTCCACTTGCTGCAGAGGTGGGACGAGTGGGCGCGGCTCGGGGCTCGGGACGCGTGAATTGCGGGCAGGGGCCCGGCGGTTCTGTGCGTGCGGCTGCCCAGAGCGGCCCATTTCACAGATGGGACTGACTTGGGCAGGAGACGCCACGAGGACGCCCCGAGCCCTGTCTACTCCCGCCACGCCCCTGCGCCAGGGCCCGGGCACCTCCAATGGCTCTGCGCCACTGCCCAGAAGGCCCCCCGCTGGGGCCCAGAGTGTAGCCCACATTTGGCTCTTCAGTCGAGGGAGTGGCACTGGCCTTTCCGCCCCATGTGGCCAGGTCACCCCAGGACCCACCACTGAGCCAGCCCTCCAAAGTAAAATACACTGCTCTGGTCACTGGGGCCACATGGCTTTCTGGGTGGCCTGGATGGCAGGTCCTCCCCAAGGTCACATGGGGTCGTTACCAAGTTTGCCTTGGGACCAGGCCTCCAGATTCCCACCCCAAGCTCTGTCCACACCACGGAGTCCTGGAAAAGACTGCACCTGCCAAGACAGTGTCCCCATGTACTCAGAGCCTCTCTGGGGGCAGAAACCCCCCTGTGGCCTCCTAGCACCCCCCTCCCAGTTCCTGCCCGCCGTGAGGGAGTGCAGCCCAGCCGCCACACCACGCTGGGGGAGCTGTTCTTTTCCCTCCCAGCACGGTCAGGCCAGCATCTACCTGACTTCCCAGGCCTGTGCAGTGAAGCTGGGTCCCTGGGCTCCCCGGTCCCAAAAGACACAAGACTACCCACCCTTGTGCTCAGTGTAGACAAGCCCCTGGGCCTTGGGGTGGGGCCAACTGCCATTTCCCGTGCTCAGCAGGCCTGACTCTGGCCAGGAGAGGGACCGTTTCAGCCCAGGCTTCCTGGCCACGCAGCTCAGTGTCTCTAGGACAGAGAGGACGACAGCGAACCGACGCTGCCCCGTCGTTCCTCACTGACTCCAGCCACCCCCGGTAGCCCCGGCCGGAGCCAAGGCTTCCCTTCCACTCTGCGGCCCCTGTCTCTTGACTGGCCCAACACCCGAGGAGGCGCCTGACCAACCCACCTTTAGGATAGGGAAACTGAGGCGAGAGTTAGGAAGTAGGACGCTACCGAAGGCCGCGCCTGGTTTTCCCACGAGCTGGGGCCGAGGGGTGGGAGGTAGGGCGATCCCAGGGAGCCCAGCCTCTCTAGAAGGGGTCCCCACTTCCGTGCACGGCGCAGGCTGTCATTGCCCGAGGGCGGGCGTGGGTCGGTGAGTGTTTAGGGTGACGGGAACTGGGAAAGCGCCACGGCCCGAGCGCACGTGCTCCCCACTCCCTCAGGGAGGCCACCCCTCCGCAGAGGGCTGCAGCAGCCCCAGCAAATGTAGCCCGCGCCCCCCGCTGCCGCCGCGGACAGAGCTATTTATAACCGAACCGGGCTTGGCCGCCAGCGCAGCCACCTCTGGGCCGGAGCCCAGCGCCCCTGAAGCCGCCCGACGGGTGGGCGCCGGGCGGGACCCAGGAAGGCCAGACTGGGCAGCCAGGGATGCGAGGGCGCGGAGGGGTGCGGCTGGCTCTCGGTGGGGGCCACAGGGGGCGGGAAGGCTAATCCATGCCCCGGGCGCCCCCGGACCTCATGGACGAAGTTGGGGCGGCGTGAGAGCGCGGAAAAAGAGGCCACCCCCTTGCCAGGCACCGGCTTGGCGCCCCGGGCGGCTCAGAAGGTCCTGGGCCCAGACCCGCGCGCTGAGCATCCGGGCCGCGCCTACCTGCCGCCGCTGGGCCGCCGCGCCCGCCTCTGCCGCCTCTGCCGCGCGGCTCCGCGCCGGGGGCGACTTTAAGTGTTCTGGTCGCTCGCGCGGCACGTCCCCCGCGCACGTCACCGCCTGGCGCCGCCCCTGCGCGCCCCGCCCGGACTCCGCGCCGCCGCCGGGGTTCCCGGGCCGCAGCTCCCCGACGGCGCGTCCGGCAGGCAACCCCTGCCAAGCCCGGAGATCCCCCCCACCCGGAACCGGCCCCGCTGGCGCCCCCGGCCTGCAGCTGCGCTTCTCGTCGGGCCAGACCCGCCCCCTCCGCGCCCTGGGACTGGGGCCACCCGGCCTCGGCTGCCCCCGGCGCTGGGATGGGCGTCCAGGCTCGCGGCGCCCTCGCGTCCCTCCGCTTCCCCTACCAAGACCGCGGCTGCGAAATACCCGGGCTCGGCTCGGAGCGCAGCGCGACCCCTCGCCCCCCAACGCCGGAGCCCTTGGGACTGGGAGGTGTGCGCAGCCCGTGAGGTTACTGCGCCTCGCTCAGCTCTGGGGCCCGCATCCTCCTCCCTGAGACCATGGTCCGACCTGTCCCCGTCCAGACCTCCGCTTCCTTCCGGGGCCGGGCCGGCGTGGGCGGTGGCTCCTCCTGGGTCGGGGAGCGGCCCGCGGCCTGCGCTGCTCGACTTGGGGCGAGGCCTCGCCCTCCCTGAACTTCCGTTTCCCCAGGTGGCTCCGCGCCCGGCGGGGCCCCACAAAGCCACCCACTCGGCCCCGCACCCCGGCCCCGCCACTCTCGCAGCCCAGAACCCGGACGTGGAGGCCGGGGCCGCTCCCACCTCCGGAGAGGCGAGAGCTGCGGACCCGCTGGCCCTTGGGAGACGCGCCTCCCGGTCCGTTACACGGAAATAACGGGGCGCTTTTGGTGCTGACGTTTGAGGCAGCTCCAGGGAGCGAGGCCTCTGTGGGCCTGGACCGAGGACACCAGTTGCCGGCCCGCAGGAGCGCTTTCCCACTGCCGCCCTGGCGGACCCCGGCGTCCTGGGCTTCGGAGGCCGCCGCGCTTCTGAGGGCAGCTGTTCTCCTTCCAGGGACCACGAGGGGGCGCAGCTTTCAGGGCAAGAACTTCCCAGCGACGCCCCCTCCCACCTTTGTCCATCCGGGAGATTTAACGGTTTCTGTTTAAATTTGGCGGGCGCGGGAAGACACTAAGAGTCAATCACTGCAGCGGAAGTTCTCAGGAGCTCCTTTCATTGGCCTGGGGTCTTGGGGAAGGTGGGGTTCCTCCCCGGTTAAAGGTCCCCTTCCTCCACACCCCTTCGGACTTCGTGTTCGGGTCCCCTTCCATCAGCACTCCCTTCGTGGGAGCCATCTTTCTCCTGGATGTCCCCGCCAGGGTCCCCTTCCACCAGCACTCCCTTCGTGGGAGCCATCTTTCTCCTGGATCTCCCCGCCTGGGTCCCCTTCCACCAGCACTCCCTTCGTGGGAGCCATCTTTCTCCTGGATATCCCCGCTGGTGTCCCCTTCCGCCAGCACTCCCTTCGTGGGAGACATCTTTCTCCTGGATCTCCCCGCTGGGGTCCCCTTCCACACTCTCTCGCGGAAGCCCGTCTTCCCTCCTAAACTCCATCTCTCTCTGTTCCTTCCGCTCAGCGTGGAAGCTGCGTTCCTCCTGGATCGCATCTTTCTGGATTCTTCCGCTGAGTGTGAGAGTTAGCTGTTTCTCTCTCCTTCTCTCTCTACTTTCCACAAACGCTTTTGAGTCCGGCATTTGGTGCGCACTGCGCCATGGTCCCCTCTCATTCTTGAGAGGGCAGGAGGCCAAGAACCTGGAGAAATGTCCTCTCAGGGCAGCTGAGGGCACCCTGAACCCGAATATGACACCTTCACACAAAGGAGGCAGTGGGTATCCATGGAAGACCCTCAGAGGGCAAAGGAGGCCTACACTGGCACTGAGGCCGTGCAGGCTTTGGCGTCCCCATCTGGAGCCCAGCCTTCTGGTCACCAAGTCCAGGGGGGCTGCCTGTCCTTTCAGTGTAACGTTGTGAGCCCACCCTCCCACTGGCCCTCACCCCTGCCTGGGACCCAACCACCCCCATTGCCAAAAGCTGAAAAACATGAAGATGAGAGCATGTGCCTCTGAGCAGAACCCAGGCCTGCGGCAAGAGGTGAGCAAACCCTAACCCTTCACGCCCACCTGGTCAGGGTCTTCGGACTTCGTGGATGAACACCCCATGTAGTCGGCCCGTCCTCCCGCCCAGGTCAGGTGGTGCTCCCATCTTCTCCCACCAGAAGATTCGTCAGTTTCCACGGAGGCTGGGGGCGTGGGACAGCCTGGACAGCTGTGGGAAGGGATCCCCCACGAGGCACTGCCGGCCGGGGAGGTGGGGGCACCACGCTCCTGGTCCCAGATTGTTGAGTCACCAGGCCTGCCAGCTGGGCTTGGGGCCCCTACTGAAGCCACCAGAACACCTTCCACATCCCTGAGCCCTGAACACCCACCACAGAGCAGCAACAAGGGGAGGGAGACAGAGCGGGAGAGCCTAGGGTGTCACTGCCCCTTCCTGCCTCCTGAAGGATAAAGGGGTGTCCCTGCCAAAGCCATGTCTTCTCCCAGCTGGGGAGACGCCCACTCATCCCTCCAGGGGACCCAGGGAGCACCTGGGGTTTGGCTCTGAGCCCCAGGCCTGGCACCATCTTAGGCATGGCTTCCCCTGGTTGTGGGCCCCGGACTGCCCACCCAGAGCTGGGTGGAGCCTCCCTGCCCTCAGAGGACGGAGCACACAGGCCAGTTAGCACTGGCTCCTGGCAGAGAGGTCGAGTCTGTGGGCTTTGACTAGGATGGGACTGGGAGATCAAGGAGTGCTTGGGGTGATGGCTGCCGGGGCTGACGCTGGGGGCCTGCGCTAGAAACCAGGTTGTTACCCAGAGGAGAGGCGCAGAGCCTCTAGCAATCAGGCCACCTGGGACAGCTTGTCCCAGGCCTCAACAGGACAGGGCCCTGTGAGGTGGGGCCAGAGCCTCTGAGACCCTGGGCCTCTCTCCCAGGATTCTGGCACTCTGGTAGCATGAGGTACCCCTAACCTCCAAGTGCTCAGCTTTCAGAAAGACCCAGCAGCTTTTTTGGGGCAGAGGGCTCCAGGCCTGGCACGAGGGCCCAGGTGGCCAGGCTTCATCTGACACACAGCTCCGTGGGCACCTGGGCACTGAATACCACTCAGGTTTCGGGTAAGGTGCCTTCCGGGGAGCATGCTTCTCCCTCGACAACCCTGGATGTATCAGAGACAGCAATGGTGCCGCAGGAGAGAGACACCTCTGCCCGTGGTGCAATGCCCCTAGCCCGCTGGGGGCCTGGAGCTGCAGGAAGGGGTGGGAAGGGCCGCGTGCAGCTCCTCTCTGGGTGGTGTTGGGAGCATCCAGCCCAGACCTGGCTCCAATGCCTGCTTCCCTACAGTGGCCCTAGGTCAGCCCTCAGGCTCAGGCTGCCCTTTTCTGCCAGAAAGGTGGAGGAGTGTGGACAGGTGGCACCATCCCTGGTCAGTGAGCCCCCCGTGACCCCACTGCCCCCAGCCCTGACCTCTCCCCCAACCCCAGGTGGCCCCACCTGCCCCTACCTGCCCCAGCCTCCTTTTGTTCCCTGTTCCAGGCCTGGCCCTCAGGCCCTTCCCACCCTGCTACCTGGAAGGCTTACGCTCCCTGGGGGACGTGGTCCCATTTTTTCCAAGAGCAATCTTTGTGGGAGGGGCGGGCGTGAAGGGGAGGCTGCTTCGTCTCCCATCGGCTGCCCCGAGGGTCCCATCTCCAGTCAGAGTGGGAGCCAGGCCCTACCTCTGTGTCCTGACATGGCCTAGGAGATGTGGAGAGGCTTTTCTGAGGGTCACCGTGGCTGCTGCCCCAGGGACGGTGGCAGAACAGGCCCCCACTCCTATTGGGGGCAGATCTTGGGTCCCAGGGAACCTTCCAGGGCCGGGGGCGCCACACAGAGCCCACATCCTGTGTGCTTGGTAACCCACACAATGATTTCCAGATCCTAGCAGGGCCGCCCTGTCCTGCCCCAGTCCTGGCTGTACCACCCAGCGCCAGTTGCAGCCCCATGGACAGGATTGGGGCCAGGATGGGCTGGGTCAGGGGAAGAAAGCCGAGTCACGGGGAAGGACATTCCGGCAGAGCCACAGCCCCGCCTCCCTGGGGTCCTGGGCCGCCGGGCTCCTGACCTTGCCTGCTCAGAGGATCTGGTGACAACTGCCACAGCCTGTCACTCCACATCTGTGGCCACATCCTCCCCCAGACTCCAGACCCGCTCGGGGCGTGTGGTAGGACAAGCCCAGGTTGGATGGGAGATGTAGCCAGGACGGTGCCAGCGGAAGCTGACGCCCTCCACCATGCAGTGCCTGAACCCGGGACCAGGACTGTGGCCCAAATCGGTGCCTTCCCTTCATTCACTTGCCCCAGATCCTTCACATTAAAACCTGTCCAGGGTTGCCCAGGCGCTATGGCTCACGCTTGTAATCCCAGCACTTTGGGAGGCTGAGCCGGGCAGATCATGAGGTCAGGAGTTTGTGACCAGCCTGGCCAACATGGTGAAACCCCGTCTCGACGAAAAATACCAGAAAAAAAAAAAATCTCTCCAGGCTCCCAGAAAAATACATATTAACCTGGCAGCTGCCGAGAATTCCCAGGGAGCGGCAGCCCAGGCAGGGGGCAGAGGTGGAAAGGGCAGGAGAGGCTGCACCTTGGCCCAGTGGGGCCTGACCTACAACTCTGCTGCCTGTGGTGTGTCTGCACGGGTGTAGGGATGCGTCTGCACTGGTGCCTCTGTGCACAGGTGTAGGGGTGTGTCTGCAGGGGTGCGTCTGTGCACAGGTGTAGAGGTGTGTCTGCAGGGGTGTAGGGTGCGTCTGCACAGGTGTTGGGGTGTAGGTGTGCCTGGTCTGATTCGAGCAGCTGTCGTGGGCCTGCCAGGTCTCCTTGGTGTCCTCAGCGACCTCTTGCTCTGTCACTGGGAGACAGAACTGAGAGGGGCTCAATACTGCTGGAACATTCAGAACTAATGCCCACTGGAGCCCGGGCAGTCATTCCAAGAATGTGGTCGAGTGGGGAAAGAAAGAAGTATGGAGGCCTCTCCAGACCTCAGTCTCTTGCTCTGTAAAGTTGGGCACAGCAAAGCTTACCTGGTGGCTCTTGGGAGGGTTTAAAACTCTATCCCTTCTCACCTGTTAGGTGCATCCTCCCCTCCTGGCCACCCCTGAAAAACTCCCACAGACCTTCCAGAACCCCATTGAGAAACGAGGTTTTCTTCCATCCCCGGCCCTCCTCATCCTGCCAACAGTGGCCACACTGCCCAGGCTCCCATGTTGGATTTCAGGTTCATCCACCCCTCCCCACACCTCCATCTACCCCACACCCTGGCTGTATCTGTGGGTCAGATGTGGGCTTCGTCCTGGTGCCAGGTGGCCTGGCCACCTGGCTTGGACTCTGTCATCTTCCTGATGTCTTCCCTGGTGCCCTCAGCTGAGCTCTGCCAGGACAGGCATGTGTGGGCGGCAGCAAGTACATGGACTCTGAGGTCCCAGCGCATGGGGAGCTTCTTAGGGACACAGGCTCTAAGGACAGGCAGCCTCTGTCCAAGGGTCACTGCTCTGCTGGGGAGAGCTTGGACACATCTGTGCCCGTCCCACCGCCACACCTGGGACCACTCTCGGGGAGCTCTGCTTTGCCCCTTCGTAAATGAGAGGATGGAGCCTCAGAGAGATTGCACTCAGCAGCTGACCGTGCGTGGCTCTGGCCTTCCCCATGGGTGGGAGGGCGAGCGGCAGGGTGTGGAGGGAGGAGGTGCTGCCCCGGCATGGGTCCCAGGTGTGGACTGCACAACCACAGCGGGTGAAAGACCAGGGAGGGCCAGAGAGCGGCCTGGAGGCCCCAGCCTGTCCAGATCACGAGACTCCTGGGCCTCTCCTCTCGGCTCTCCTTCAGCCTCCGCACGTTGGGCATGGGCTGTACTCTCTCCCTGCGTACTCTCAGGGAGTACAGAGGGCTTCACCTGTGGGCTGCAGGGCCCAGGGGAGGCTAGTGTACCTGTGCGTGGCTCCAGGACCTTCTGTTATCCAGCTGGGGTAACCAGGTGGGGGCAGGACCTGGCTGCTGGGGCAAGAGCATGCAGGAGGGTTTGGGCAGGTCCTGAGCCACGGCTGTCGCTTACACATGGACTCTGTCGAGGCAGTGGTGTCGGAAGATCCTGTCACCCCCAGCCTGATCTGTAGAGGCAAAGCCTTGGCTCTCGGGGAGACACGGGGCTGGGAGGCCCCTACCATACCTGGGAGACAAAAGGGTCTGGTGTCAAGGTCCCACCATACCACAAAGACTTGCAAACTGTATTAGTCCTCTACTGCCACCCACAAAACCATCCCACACCTGGTACAGTGGCTCACGCCTGCAGTCTCAGCAGGTTGGGAAGCCAAGGCAGAAAGATCCCTTTGGGAGGCCAGGAGTTTTAGACCAGCCTGGACAGCACACCTGTGCATAGATAAGAGACCAGGAGGACACACCCACCTGGGATCAGGTAAGGCTGCATTCGATTTTCACCTTGACGCTCTCCTAAATTTCCCATTTTACCGGCAGAGACTGTATATTACTTGTTCACTTTAAAAATCAACGTGGAACCGGGCCCGGTGGCAGGTGGCCCACATGAGCCGACGCAGGTGGATCACATGGGCCCAGCAGTTCAATGCCAGCCTGGGCAATACACCGAAACCCTGTCTCTACAAAAAAAAAAAAAACACACACACAAAAATTAGCCAGGTGTGATGGTGCACGCCTGTAGTCCCAGCTACTTGGGAGGCTGAGGTGGGACGATTACTTGAGGCCGAGATTTTGAGGCTGCAGTGAGCTGAGATCATGCCACTCCCCTCGAGCCTGGGACAGAGACTCTGTCTCAAAAAGCAAAAAAAAAAAAAAAAACAAATCAATAAATTAGGCTGGGCACAGTGGCTCACACCTGTAATCTCAGCACTTTGGGAGGTTGAGGCAGGCAGATGACTTGAGGCCAGGAGTTCAAGACCAGCCTGACCAACATGCCAGTTTCTACCAAAAAATTAGCCAGGCATGGTGGTATGCACCTGTAATCCCAGCTACTTGGGAAGCTGAGGCAGCAGAATTGCTTGAACCCAGGAGGCAGAGGTTGCAGTGAGCCGAGATCACACCACTGCACTCTAGTCTGGGTGACAGAGCGAGACTCCATCTGAAAAAAAAAAAAAGTACCCTGGCGAGGTGGCTCATGCCTGTAACCCCAGCATTTTGGGAGGCCAAGGCAGGCGGATCACGAGGTCAGGAGATTGAGACCACTCTGGCCAACATAGTGAAACCCTGTCTCAACTAAAAATACAAAAAATTAGCCAGATGTGGCGGCGGGTGCCTGTAGTCCCAGCTACTTGGGAGGCTGAGGCAGGAGAATCCCTTGAACCCAGGAGGCGGAGGTTGCAGTGAGCGGGCATCGCACCATTGCACACCAGCCTGGGTGACAGTGAGAAACTTCATCTCAAAAAAAAAGAAAAAACGGAAGAAAAAATAATAGGGTGGAGCTGACGCTGCACGCAGTTACCGTGAAGTGAGGAGCACTGCGGCACTGGGAGGGCTCACGATGTTGCACCACCAGCAGCCGTCTAGTTTCAACACTCTTTCATCACCCCTTAAAAACACCCGGAACCCATTAAGTAATCACTCCCCATCCCCTTCCCATGGCCCCTCCCCATTCCCTGGTATCCACCCATCTGCTTTCTGTGTCTGTGGACTGCCCTGTCCTGGACATTTCGTGTGAATGGAGCCCTGCAGTGTGTGGCCTTTGTGACCAGCATCTTTACTGAGCGTCACGTCTTCCAAGTTCATCCATGAGATAGGGTCTGTCAGCGCTTCATTCTGTTTTTTTTTTTCTGAGATGGAGTCTTGCTGTTGTCGCCCAGACTGGAGTGCGGTGGCTTGATCTCAGCTCACTGCAGCCTCCGCCTCTCTGGTTCAAGCAGTTCTCCGGCCTCAGCCTCACAAGTAGTTGGGATTACAGGTGTTCATCATCACACCCGGCTAATATTTGTATCTTTAAAATGTATTTATTTATTATACAAAGTCTCCCTTTTGTCACCCAGTCTGGAGTGCAATGGTGCAATCGGCTCACTGCAACCTCCGCCTCCTGGGTTCAAGCGATTCTCCTGCCTCAGCCTCCCGAGTAGCTGGGACTACAGGCATGCGCCACCACACCTGGCTAATTTTTGTATTTTTATTAGAGATGGGGTTTCATCATGTTGGCCAGGCTGGTCCTGAACTCCCAACCTCAGGCAATCTGCTGGATTCAGCCTCCCAAAGTGCTGAGATTACACGTGTGAGCCACCAAGCCCAGCCTATTTGTATTTTCATTTTTTTGAGACAGAGTTTTTCTCCTGTTGCCCAAGCCGGAATGCAATGGTGCAATCTTGGCTCACCACAACCTCTGCCTCCCGAGTTTAAGCAATTCTCCTGCCTCAGCCTCCTGAGTAGCTGTGATTACAGGCATGTGCCACCACGCCCAGCTAATTTTGTATTTTTTCTTTTTTCTTTCTTTTTTTGTACTGACAGGGTTTCTCCATGTTGGTCAGGCTGATCTCGAACTCCTGACAGGTAACCTGCCCGGTAACCTGCCCGCCTCGGCCTCCCAAAGTGCTGTGATTACAGGCGTGAGCCACTGCACCCGGCCTAATTTTTGTATTTTTAGTAGAGATGGGGTTTCACCATGTTGGCCAGGTTGGTTTCAAACTCCTGACCTCCGGTGATCCGCCCTCTCAGCCTCCTAAAATGCTGGGATTACAGATGTGAGCCACTGCACCCAGCCTCTTCATTCTTTCTACGGCTGAATAAAGTTTCCTTGCATGGATGGACCATATTTTGCTTCTTCACTCATCTGTTGATGGACATTTGGGTCATTTCCACCTTTTGGCTGTTGTGAACAGTGATGCCAACAATGCTTATGTGCCAGTATTTGTGTGAGCAGGTGTCTTCTTTCTCTTTGGTGTGAACCTAGGAGCGGACTTGCTGGGTCTCAAGGCGACACTCCTCTCCGTGAAAATCCACCACACTGTTTTCCACAGAGGTGTCAGCGGTTTACAATCTCACCAGCAATGTTCAAGTGTTCCAGTTTCTCCACAACCTCACCAGTGCTTGCTATTTTCTGTGGAGGTTTTTTGGGAGGTGTTTGTTTTTCAGAGGCCAGGGTCTTGTATGTTGCTCAGGAAGGAGCTCCTGGGCTCAAGCGATTCTCCTGCCTCCACCTGCTGCCTGGCTGAGACTCCAGGCCATGGCCACCACTCCTGGCCTGTTGGATTTTCACTGAAGCCATGCCCGTGGGTGTGAAGTGTATCTCATCACAGATTGGATTTTGTTTCTCTAATGACTGACCATGCTGAGCGTCTCTTCATGTACCCACTGGCCATTCTGTAACTCTTTGGAGAAATGTCTATTCAAGTCCTTTACCCATTTTTATATTGGGTTGTCTTTTTTGTTTGTTGAGTTTTATTCACTTTTATGTGTAGAATAGAGTGTCACTCTGTTGCCCAGGCTGGAGTGCAGTGGTGCATTCTCAGCTCAAAGCAGCCTTCACCTCCCGGGCTCACGGGAGCCTCCCACCTCAGCCTCCCGAGGACAGCTGGGACCACAGGGGAGCACCACTGCCACACCCAGCTAATGTTTTTGTATGTTTTTATAGAGACGGGGTTTCACCAAGTTGCCCGGGCTGGTCTTTGAACTCCTGAGCTGAAGTGATTCGCCCGCCTCAGCCTCCCAAAGTGCTGGGATTACAGGTGTGAGCTGCTAGGCCCAGCCCTTTGTTGAGTTTTATATGTTGTGGGTAACAAACTCTTATCAGATATATGGTCTGCAAATACTATTTTCCCTACTCTGTGGGCTGCCTTCATGCTCCTTTGATGCCCAAAGTCGTATCTATCTTTGTTTCCTACATTGCTTGTGTTTCTGGTATCATCAAAAATCTGGGCTGGGTGCAGTGGCTCATGTCTTTAATCCCAGCATTTTGTGGGGTTGAGGCGGGCAGATCACTTGAGGCCAGGAGTTCAAGACCAGCCTGGCCAGTAGAAACCCTGTCTCTACTAAAAATACAAAAATTAGCTGGGTGTGGTGGCACAGGCCTGTAATCCCAGCTACTCGGAAGGCTGAGGCAACAGAATCGCTTGAATCCAGGAGGTAGAGGTTGCAGTGAGCCAGGATTGCATCGCTGCACTCCAGCCTGGGCAACAGTACAAGACTCTGTCTCAAAAAAAAATTACTCTTATGCGTTCTTCTGAGAGTTTTATGATATTAGCTCTTATGTTTAGTTTGTTGATCTGTTTTACATTAATACTTATAAATGTATTAATACTTTACTTTCTTCTTTTTTTTTTTAGATGTAGTCTTGCTTTGCCGCCCAGGCTGGAGTGCCGTGGCTTGATCTGAGCTCACTCCAACCTCTGCCTCCCGGGTTCAAGTGATTCTCTTGCCTCAGCCTCCCGAGTATCTGGTATTACAGGCATATGCCACCATGCCCGGCTAATTTTTTGTCTTTTTAGTAGAGATAGGGTTTCACCATGCTGGCCAGGCTGGTCTCAAACTCCTGACCTTGTGATCCACCCACCTCAGCCTCCCAAAGTGTGGGGATTACAGGCGTGAGCCACTGCACCCAACCTGAGATCTTTACTTTTTTTATTTACTTAAAAAAATTTTTTTTTTTTAGATAGAGACAGGGTCTCATTATATTGCCCGGGCTGGTCTTGAACTGCTACTCTCAAGTGATTCTCCCACCCTGGCTTCCCAAAGGGCTGGGATTACAGGCATGAGCCACCTCGCCCAGCTGGAATCTGTTACTTTCCTAAGGTCAAAAATCAGTGTGATCAGCCTGCTTCCGTATTTAAGCTGGAGTGGGTGTGCTGAGCAGGAGCTCCTGTGGGGCCAGAGGTTGCCCTGGATCTCCCCTTCCCACTCCTGGGGTGGAGTGGAGCTCTACCTCAGCCTCTTGGCCCCCACACTCAAGCCTCAGCAGGCCAGAGGTCATCAGCTGGAGGCCTCAGTGGTGGGCATGGAGCAGGAGGCAGCCCTCCGGGGCACTGGGGAAGGAATGGCCTTCCTTGGCAAGAAGGTTTTGGGATGCCTGAGCCTCGGTGGCCATGAAGCCCAGCCTGGTGCCCCAGGCCGGGCCAACAGAGACACTTCTGTCCCAGGATCGAGGTGGCAGTTAGCTGGATGGGTGGGGACAATGCCCCCTCCTTTCAGCTCAGCCCTTTGGAGGCTGGACAGAGCATGGCCCTGAGAGACCCCACCTGCTGTGAAAGACAGCCCCCTGGCCCTAAGGGTTGAACATCCTGAGGTGTGGTTCTTCCCCTTTCTCCACTCCACCTGCCCTGTGTCCTGCCCCTACCTCCCTGTGAGCTGGAGGCTGGGGGTCAAGGCTTCCTCTGCCCTCCTTGGAGCCCACATCAGCCCTGGGTCTGGCACATGGACGAGAGTATGGAAGGAGAGGAGTTGGGGCTGGAACTCAAGGCCAGGCGGGAGCAGCGTAGCCCGCGCCCACCTGTAGCCCCGCCTCTCCGCACAGCCCCTCAACCCACTCCTTGTGCCCCTTCTCCTAGCTCCTCCTTCCCAAGTCTGAGACCGAGAGGCGGGGCCAAGCAGTGTGGGAGCAGCCCAGGCAGGAGCCCCAGAACCCCCTGCTCAGCGGGGGCCACCGGCACCCTGGGGGCTGGTGGGGAAGGGCCCTGTCTGTCTGCCTGCCCACCGGGGCCTCCAGAAACAGAGTGGGCCTGGGGAGTAAGGCCTCCGGCCCGCGAGCCCCTGCTGGTGGCCACTGGCTCCTGGGGCGCCCCCACAGCCTATAAGTGCCTGGGGGTGACAGGGCCTTCCGTGCTTTCTAGGGGAGGGTGACTGGGACACTGTCACGTCAGGAACCTCTCACTGCACAGATCAGCTCCTCCCCTGCCCCTTGGAGACCAGTGGGCACCTTCCCAGGTGGCACTTAGCAAAGTGTGCTGCTGCCCCCCACGCCCTCCCTAGGTCTCCAGGCCAGCCCCAAGTGCCTCAGACCTGCAGGCCCAGCAAGGCTCCATCACTGCCTGGCCTCGGGGCCCTGCCTGGTCCTGGGTCTCCTCTTCAGCTCAGGGGCTTCCCCAGATCTCCTGAGCCCAGTGTATGGGCCCCATCCCTGCTCCTTTCCTCTCTGCCCACACCTCCCCGGGGTGGCCCCGTCCACTCTCACAGCCCTCAGGAACTTCCTCTCATGGCAACCCCAAAATGCCCCAGAGCCCAGACTGTCAGTCCTGCCGGGCTCACTCGGGGCTGCTTCCGCTTTTCTTTCCCTCATCCTCAACCCCCATGTCCAGGGCAAGTCCCGTGGTCCCCAAGCCCTAGCAGTGCCCCCAGAGGCTCAGTGAGCCATTGCCATCCTGGTGTTCTGTCCACCCCAGCGCCTGGATGGAGCAGATGCAGGTGAGCGATGGGCTTCAGGAGCAGCTGGTGCCACCAGCCTGGCCCCAGGCCCTTGTCCCTGCTGCCCATGCTCCACATACAACTGGAGGGGCCTTCCACCTTTCTGCCGTGGCCAGCACCAGCCTGGCTCATGCTCCAGCCCTGGCCAGGCCTCTGTCCTCTCTTCCCTGGCCTGGAATGTCATTCGGGTATCACATGCTTTGGTGGTCCTGGTGCAGCCTCCCTGGCAGAGCCCCACCTGCACACACGCTCGGCTCCACACACATGGCTCCTTCAGGGCTCTGTACACCTGCTGTGCTGTCCGGGAGCTGGCTGCCTTCCTCCTGCGTTTCTCCTCCTCCAGTGACTTCCTGGGCTCGCCTTGGCCATCCACTCCCCAGTGACCGAGGCTGGGCTCACCTTGACCATCTACTCCCCAGTGACCACCTGGGTTGGACGAAGCACATCACTCTCCAGGGCTACCCAGAGCTTGTCACTGCTGGGACTGCAGCTACCCCACACCTTAATCTGGAGCATCCCAGGTCAAGGGGCAGAGGTCGCCACCTGCCAGCCCCTGCTGTGGTCTGGTGCCCAGCCCAGGCACACGGAGGCACGGGGAAGTTCTGAGGTGTCCTTGGCCTTCACCAGGCCAGAGCCAAGGGCAGGAGGACAGCAGCCAGGCTGTGGCTAGGGGGCTATGGGGCTGGGGGCCTGGGGAGTAGAGCCTGGCTGCATTCCAGGCTCTGTGCCTCCCACCCCAGAGGGAGGGCAAGGCCTTACCCAACTTTCCTGTCTGGCCGGGACCGCAGGTCTCCAGCCCATGACTCAGTGCTGGGAACTCAGCGGAACCTCCTGGGGGTTTGGGGAGGGGCATGGGGCTTCTGACAGTGCCCTTCCCTTGCCCCTCGCCATGACACTGGCCCCCATTTCCACACTGTCAGTGGGCCAGAGTCCAGCCCCATCCCTTCAAGGGGCCACATGAGCCCCTTAGCTTCCCAGCCTCAGTTTCCTCATTTTTACCCCGAGAGGGATGACTTTGTGGTCTCTAAGGGATATGGTTACAGTGTGAAAATGTCATGCATCCCTCAGGGTCCCCCCTGGCTCCCTCAAAGCACCTCCTGCTCACAGGCTGCCATCCCTGCAGTGGACAGGACAGCTGAGGAAGATGGATGCCAGGGCACTCTGTTCCCTCTCCTGGACGAAGCCGGCCTTGGAAGGACCCCCTTTGGTTCCCACCTGCTGGGGGGCACAACCTGTTCCACACTGGCCTCAAGGGAGCGTCCCCTGGTCCTGCCTGTGTCCACACTGGGATCCCTGGCAGCGATGGCCATGCCTCCAGGCCTTGACTTCTGGGAAGTGGCTATGGTAGTGGCAGCTTCAGGGCATGTCTGCCACGGCCGTCTGGCTTGTGGTCCCATCTGGACAGTGCCAGTCTTGCTGGTCTCTTCCTGGAGGGTCATCCTGTCCAGAGGAGCCTCCCTGTCCCCAGCCCTCAGCCAACACGGCCAGTACCCTGTTGCATGGCAGCCCCTAGCTTCTGGCACATGGGGTGCGTATCAGACTTCTCCCACTGAACTCCCATCCGTGCCCTCCTTTCCCTAGGACCCATGCCAGGAGTCAGTGCCCACTCCCCTCCTTCTGGAGCAACCGGACACCAAGGCCCAGGAGCAGGGCACGCCCACACCCACCAGCCCCTTTCATTTTTTGGCTCCCCTCCTGCCGCAGGGCTTGGGAGCCAGGCAGATGGAGAAGTTGCCTCCGCAAGCCTGACGCGCATGTTCCCCAAACCTGAGGGGAAGTGGCTTGCTCTGGCCCGTCCAGGTGGGGTCCCCCCACACCTCTTGTCCTGGATCCCTGGGCTTTTAGGACCCTGAAAGAGGCCTGGAGGCCTCAGGCAAACAGCTTCTGGGGGCTCCCATGGTGAGGTCAGCCAGGGCTGCTCCAGCATTTTCCCAGGAAGTGGTCCAGCTGCCCACCAGGAGTGGGAGGGAGGAAGCCTACAGGGTGCCTGGCTGCAGGCAGGAGAGCAGTGATCCAGGGTAACGGTGTGGGTGGCGGATGACCCCTGGCTGACTGCCCCGCCAGGGGAACTCCCGGACACCAGCCACCCCGACCACTCCCACGCATCAGTGGTGGCTGAGGGTTCTGTGAGCCAGGCTGCCCTGTCCCGGGCCGGCCTCAGAGCATCCCTCGCAGATGGGTAAGAACAGATGCCTTTTTCTGAGGATTTGAAGGGTTGGGAATGGCTGTGCCTGAGGATGCTGTTCCCACAGGACGGTGGGGGCGCCTTTGGGTCTCGGTGGGTTCCGACCCCCTCCTTTCCCCAGCTTCCTCCTCGGGGTCTCCAGGCCCGTGGGCAGCGCAGGGAACTCGCGCCCCACTGGCCGCAGCCGACTCTCAGGTAGGACTCCGAGCCAACCCAGTCCTGGGCGCCCCTCCCCCGAGGACGACGCCGGCCCGTGCCGACCCCGCCCGCCCTCGTGCTCCCTCGTCCCGGGGCGAAGGCTCAGGTCCACCCTTCGGGACCGCGCGCCTGGGGAGCCTCGGCCCGGACGGGGCCGGCGAAGGTGGGATCAGTGAGGAGGCCGGGCTCACTCCCTCCACCCGCGGCGGGCCTCGTGGCGTCCCTCGGGCTCGCGCAGGGGGAACCCTGGCGGGGCGGGGAGGGGCCGGAACCCAGCGCCAGGGACCCCGTTTCCGCCGGCGGGACCTGAGCGCTGCACCGAGCGCCGCCGGACGCGGCCGATGAACCCGGTCGCTGTGGCAACGCGGCGGGACAGGGCAGCGCTGCGGGAGCGCGTTCCGGTGAGGCGCGGGCGGCGCGGGTGCGGTGGGAGGTGCAGCTCAGACCACTTTTCTGTGGAAAACGCCGGGACTTGCCGTCCAGTAGGACGCAGCGCTCCGGTGGGGACCCCGAGCGCGAGGTCAACCCTCAGAGCCCGGCCGGGCCCGGACCGGAGACGCCCTCGCGGAGGCTGCGGCGGGGCGGGCGCGTTTCCTCAGTCGCCCCTGGTCGACCTGGGGCAGTGGGTGCTGCCGACCAGGGCCCCGGGGCCCCGGGAGAGTTCGCCGGGTTCCGCATCGGCAAAGACTGCTCCGCTCCCAGGCAGCTTCACTATGAGTTAAAGAAAAAAAAAAAAAAATAGGCTGGGCGCGGTGGGTCGCGTCTATTACCCCAGCACTTTGGGTGGCCGAGGCGGGCAGATTGCTTGAGGCCAGGAATTCGAGACCAGCCTGGCCAATATGGCAGAATTCCATCTCTACTAAAACTACAAACGCTGGGGGTAGTGGCACGCGCCTGCCGTCCCAGCTACTCGGGAGACTGAGGCAGGAGAATCGCTTGAATCTGGAGGCTGCAGTGAGCCGAGAGCGCCCCACTGCACTTCAGCCTGGGCGACAAGAGCGAAACTCCGTCTCAAAAAAAAAAAAAATTATATGCAACTTAGAATACAAAAGGAATACAAAGATTTAAATCCCTGTGCCTTTTGCTAGAGCTCCTAGGATGCTGACCTCTTACAAAACAGAACCACAATTCATTCAACAACAGGGAGACGTTGGCATTCATGTTAATATAATGCCACTATCTGCTCTCCAGGATTGTTGGAAGTGCTCGGTGCTGCAAAGAAAAATTAGCACTGAGACAAAAGATCTTTCAGCAATGCAGTTTTTACTTCCTGGACTGCAGGAAGGGTACCCTCACTAACCATGTCGCCTGGAGAGTACAGTGAATAAAGGAATGCACGCAAATTTATTCCTTGCGCATTTGGGGTTGTCCTTACTCCTGTGTCTGATCTCCATTGGCTGGAGCCAGACCTCACTATCTAAACTAAAACCCAACTGGCTAACAACTTAAAACTTTTCTCAACAGGTAAAAGCCATGGAGAGCTGGGACATGCCTGTGAGCCCGTCGAGCACAGATATCTTGGTTAAAGTACAGGGACATTGAATGTACTACGTGCTTGTAAGCATGGCATGTCTAACAGCTACATAGGATAGGGCTTCACAAAGTTATTGGCACACTTATTCTTTAACAAGACAGGAAATTTAAAAAGGCACTTTTCTGCTTCCCACAAGGATTTATTCTCACTTAGCAGCTAATTCATGGATGGATGACTTGACTGCTATTTTGTAAAATGTCCCCCGGTTTGATTTCTCTGATGTTTTCTCATTATTGATTTTATATTACACATTTTTGGCAAGAAAACTTCAAAAGGGCAATTGTTTCCTTCCTAGTGTCTCAGGAGGCACAGGATGGCCACGGCTGTTGGTGCTAGTCAAGTCCTTGTGGCTGAGATGGTGTCTGCCAAGTGTATCCATAAAGTTAGGGTCCTTCCCTTTGTAAATAATAAGTATCTTGTGGGGAAATATTTTGTGACTATGTAAGGATCTTGTTTCTTTTTGTTTTTCTTTTTTTCTTTTTGAGACGGAGTCTCTCTCCATCACCAGGCTGGTTCGGTGGTGCAGTCTTGACTCACTGCAACCTCCATCTCCTGGGTTCAAGCGATTCTCCTGCCTCAGCCTCCTGAGCAGGTGGGATTACTGGTGCCTGCCACCACACCCAGCTAATTTTTTTTTTTTTCTGTATTTTTAGTAGAGACAGGGTTTCACTATGTTGGTCAGGCTGGTCTTGAACTGCTGACCTCAAGTGATCTGCCTGCCTCAGCCTCCCAAAGTGCTGGGATTACAGGCCTGAGCCACAGGCCCTGCAAGATGTTGTTTCTAATCCTACTCCTATCACTAATTTTAGCACCGACGAGTGTTTCCCGAAAATAACTATTAGTGTGCCATTTGTTAAATGATTTTTCTGTTTCCATTACTCCTACATTTATTAGTTAGGATTCTCCTGTAAGAAAAAACCATCTCTTCTCATTTTTCTATTCAGTTGTTAAATTTCGTTAGTATACCTTTTTTTTTTTTTTTGAGATGGAATCTCGCTCTGTCTCCCAAGGCTGGAGTGCAGTGGCATGATCTCGGCTCACTGCAACCTCTGCCTCCTGGGTTCAAGCAATTCTCCTGCCTCAGCCTCCTGAGTAGGTAGGATTACAGGCACCCACCACCGTGCCCGGCTAATTTTTGTGTTTTTAGTAGAGATAGGGTTTCATCATCTTGGTGAGGCTGGTCTTGAACTCCTGACCTCAAGCCATCCACCCACCTCGGCCTCCCACAGTGCTGGGAGTACAGGTGTGAGCCACCCTACCCGGCCTATTTTTGTGAGTACCTCTTTTTATTCCATGGATTCTAATGCATTGCTATCATGTATTTGGTTGCTCACATTGTCCAGATTGAGGTATTAGGAACCCCTTCAAGTTGGCCTCTCTGTAGCCACCCCAGCCGTCTGGAGCACTGTCTTTCTGACACCACAGAGTTCAGGCTTGTCTTGTGCTTGCCTTGACATATCCCAGAATCAGTCACTTCTCCAAGGAGCCCTGGTTCCTTTTAGTTAAGAAGATGGTGTTGGCCAGGTGGGGTGGCTCATGCCTGTAATCCCAGCACTTTGGCAGGCGGATCATGAAATCAGGAGTTCAAGACCAGACTGGCCAACATGGTGAAAACCCGTTTCTACTAAAAAATACAAAAATTAGCTGGGCGTGGCGGCTCATGCCTGTAATCCCTACTTGGGAGGTTGGAGTAGAAGAATTGCTTAAACCAGGACACGGGAGGTGGAGGTTGCAGTGAGCTGAGATCGCGCCACTGCACTCCAGCCTGGGCTACAGAGCGAGACTCCATGTCAAAAAAAAAAAAAAGGAAGGTGGTGTTTAGAAACCAAGATCCCAGTGTCAGATAGATATATTGCTATGGATGCCATTTCTTCTTGGCTTTCTTAATGGATACAGCTAGGTTCTATACAGTATACACATATAAATCTATTTCAGTAGAACTGTATCTGTTTATTTATTTATTTTCATGTTTCTGGGTGCTGTGTCTCATGCCTGTAATCCCAGCACTTTGGGAAGCTGAGGGGAGAAAATCGCTTGAGGTGAGGAGTTAGAAACCAGCCTGGCCAACAAAGTAAGGTGCTCATCTCTATAAAAAATTATAAAATAAATGAGCCAGGCATGTGCCTGGAGTCCCAGCTACTCTGGAGGCTGTGGTGGGAGGACCATCTGAGCCAGGAGTTTGAGGCTGCAGTGAGCTATAATTGTGGCACTGCACTCCAGCTTGGGTGACAGAGTGAGATTTCATCTCAACAAATAACAAACATACACAAAAAAACCTGTGGATTGATTACAAGTTATTCACTTGTAATCACGTTAGGTTCACTTGTTTCTATTTCATTTTGATTCCTTACTGATTTTAAGTTTTTTTGTTTTTTGTTCCTGGCACGTGAAACGTGTGTGGTTCTAAAAGTCCTCAAAGTCTAAACTCAACTACAAGACTTCTATTTATCATTTACTCACTTTTTTTTTTTTTTTAAGACAGAGTCTTGCTCTGTCGCCAGGCTGGAGTGCAGTCGTGCAGTCTTGGCTCACTTCAACCTCCGTCTCCCAGGTTCAAGTGATTCTTCCACCTCAGCCTCCTGAGTAGCTGGGATTACAGGCACCCACCACCACACCCGGCTAATTTTTGTATTTTTAGTAGAGACAGGGTTTCACCATGTTGGCCAAGATGGTCTCGATCTCTTGACTTCGTGATCCATCCGCCTCGGCCTCCCAAAGTTCTGGGATTACAGACGTGAGCCACCGCACCCGGCCCATTTACTCGTTTTTTTGGGGCAAGTGCAGATTCAAAGAAAACAGCCCTTCATGTTCCGTCATGGTGGTGGTGCCCCTCTTCTCCAGCAAGTGCCAGTGACAGAATTAAGACCTACTGCCAGTCTTTCTTCTTTCAGTTTTAAAAAATGGTTTGTGGCTACTCTTTGGCAGACAGTGGAGGAAGTGAAAAAAAGCTTGGGGTCATAGGTACATAATTTTTTTTCCTTGGACCTATTTAAAGAGTAGATGAGAGGCTGGGCGCAGTGGCTCAAACCTATAAGCAGGGGAAAGGATTGCTTGAGTTAAATCTTTTAGATGGGCATTTGAGGCTGCAGTGAGGCGTGATCGCGCCACGGCACTCCAGCCTGGGCAACAGAGTGAAACTCTGTCTCAAAAAAAGAAAGAGTGAATGTACTGAATTTTGCCTCCCAGAGGGCTGAGCAGCAATCTCTGGAATCCAACAGGGGCCACAGGAGCTAACTTCAGTACGTTTAAAGGTGAGCAGATCACTTGAGGCCAGGAGTTCAAGACCAGCCTGGGCAACATAGTGGAACCCCATCTCTATGAGAAATTTTTAAAAAAATGTAACTGGGCATGGTGGTGCCTGTCTGTAGTCCCAGCTACTCAGGATGCTGAGATTGAATCCCCTTTCCTGAGTACAAAGTGAGTGAGCCACCCTGGACTTGCCTTCAAGTCCCACAACATGTTTTATAAATTAAGGGTATTAGGCCGGATGCCGTGGCTCACACCTGTAATCCTAGCACTTTGGGAGGCTGAGGCGGGTGAATCACCTGAGGTCAGGATTTCAAGACCAGCCTGGCCAAGATGGTGAAACCCCGTCGCTACTAAAAATATAAAAATTAGCTGAGTGTGGTGGTGGGTGCCTGTAATCCCAGTTACTCAGGAGGCTGAGGCAGAGGTTGCAGTGAGCTGAGATCATGCCCCTGCACTCTAGCCTGGGCAACAGAGTGAGACTGTCTCAAAAAAAAGTTAAGGATATTAAATATATTAATATATGGAAGTCATAAAAAAATATATATTTGGGCCAGACGTGATGGCTCATGCCTGTAATCCCAGCACTTTGGGAGGCTGAGGCAGGTGGATCACCTGAGGTCAGGAGTTCGAGACCCGCCTGACCAACATGGGGAAACCCCATCACTACTAAAAATACAAAATTAGCCGGGTGTGGTAGTGCATGCCTGTAATCCCAGCTACTTGGGAGGCTGAGGCAGGAGAATCGCTTGAACCCAGGAAGTGGAGGTTGCGGTGAGCCAAGATCGCGCCATTGCACTCCAGCCTGGGCAACAACAGCAAAACTTCATTTCAAAAAAAAATATATATATATTTCCAGTTAAGTAATAATCAAGCGTTTATTATAAAAGCATTGCTTCACATGTTTAGTCAGCTGAACAGAGTATGATTAATTCCTCTGTTGCGTCTGTGGACCACGTGGCCCATAGAGTGAGGGTCTAGTAATCTTGGCGACAGGTGGGATGACTGCATGCTCTTCCCCTGTTCTCCAGGATGCAGTTAGTGTAGCAAGCTTACTGGAGAGATGGGGGCACCCTCAGGGCAAGGCTAGTCCTTCCGCAGGGCTCACCAAGCTTGGAGTTTTCTTCATCTCCTGTAGAGCTCCTTTTCAGATGCTCCTGGGGTGCACTTTCTGTCATGAACCCTTTCCTCTTAAGTATGGCGCCAGCGGGTATGAGGGACTTAGCCATGAGTCCTCCTCCCAGCTCTGGCCGTCTCTGGCCCTGTTGTGATCTCTGCTGAGATTTCTGAGTCTTCGCCATGGAGAAGTACCAACTCCTGACCCTCCTGCGGGTGGCTCCCTTAGCAGCTGAGGGGCCTGGGGCCGTGTGCTCAGGGCAGCCACTGCGGACCAGCATCGGGTTCGGGTGAGTGAGTCCGACACTCCGGAGCTGCTCCACTCTCCACTGTGTTTGCTGCATCATCTTAACACCAGGGCACATTCGAGCCATCACTGATGACTGTCTTTGTTTTTTCACTAGAGGTATATCTTTATTTTTCCTTGAGGTGATGTTTTGCTCTTGGCACCCAGGCTGGAGTGCAATGGTGCAATCTCGGCTCACTGCAACCTCCGCCTCCCAGGTTCAAGTGATTCTTCTGCCTCAGCCTCCTGAATAGCTGGGATGACTGGTGTCCACCACCACGCCCGGCTAATTTTCGTATTTTTAAGTAGAAATGGGGTTTCACCATGTTGGCCAGGCTGGTCTCAAACTCCTAACCTCATGTGATCCGCCCGCTTTGGCCTCCTGAAGTGCTGGGATTACAGGTGTGAGCCACCACACCCTGCTGAGGTATGTCTTTCAGATGGGGCCTCTGCTGTCTTGTAAGTCACTTTGGGGCCTGCAAGCTGTCCGTGCATGGGTAATCATGGCTTTCATGAAGAGTTATTTTCTTCTTCCTAAACCCAGAGATTTCCAAGTGCTTTTCAGACTTCACAGGTATTTTGGGAAAACTGAAACTGTTTTTCCTCTACCTTCACAGCACAACAGTCAGCACAGAGGAAAACTTCTGTGACCAAATGTGGTGGGGGAGGGAGTTTCTCACCACCACGTGAGCAGTCAGTTCTGCTGAGTGTCCTTCACTTCAGCCCCAACACTGCCTGCCTGGAGAGAGTCAGGCCACAGGGTGAGGGCTCAGTCCCCAAGATGTAGCCACCCAATGGGGTCATCTTGTCTGCTGCCTAGGCAGAACTGATTCATCAAGATGGGAATTACCACAGAGAGAGTGAATCATGCAGAGCTGGCTGTGCAGAGAACAGAGTTTTATTATGACTCAAATCAGTCTTCCCGAGAATTTGGGGATTTGAGTTTTTAAAGACAACTTGATATGTAGGAGGCCAATGAGTTGGAAAAGAAAGGTTAGGGAGTTGAAGCTGTCCTCTTGAGTCAGTTCCTTGGTCGGGGCCAGAAGATCAGATGAGCCAGTTTATCAATCTGGGTGGTGCCGGCTGATCCATCCAGCACAGGGTCTGCAAAATACCTCAAGCACAGATTGATCTGAGGTTTTACAATAGTGATGTTAACCCCAGGAACAATTTGTGGAAGGTCAGAATCTTGTAGCCTATAGCTGCATGACTCCTAAACCATAATTTCTTTTTGAGACAGGGTCTCACTCTTGTCACCTAGGCTGGAGTGCAGTGGCGCTATCATGGCTCACTGCAGCCTCAACCTCACAGGCTCAAGCAGTCCTTCCTTCTCAGCCTTCCTGGTAGCTGAGACAACAGGTGTACACCATCACACCCTGGTTAATTTTTGTACTTTTGGTAGAGACAGAGTTTTGCCATGTTGCCCAGGGTGGTCTCTGTAAGGTGTATTGTCGAAATCAAAGTGAGGAAACTGAGACCAATATCAGAAAAGTCAAATTCCAGTTTATTCAGCTCCCGGGCAAGGTTCTATAGTCCGAGGAAGAGGGGTCAGAGAAGTCGTGCCCGGCCGTTCTGGGCATGGGGTTTTATAAGGAGCGAGGGCAGTAGATTGGTCAGTGGGGAAACAAAGCATTGGCAACTGCATTGATCATGGAGAGACTGGACCTGGACTTGGCGAGCTGCTGTTGGTAGCCCAGTGGGGCTATCGATAGGTGGGCAGGCGAAGGCAGTAGATTGATCAGTGGGGAAACAAAGCATGTGCAATTGTATTGGTCATAGAGAGACTGGACCCGGACTTGGCAAGCTGCCATTTGTCAGGCTTTCGGCAGGATTTTTGAATTTTGGCGTGCTGGGTAGGTGATTTAGTGCTGAGTGTGGGGGTTAGGTGTGGAATGCAGAGGTGAGTGCGGGGAGCCCGTAAGGAGAAGGCAGGTGCTGAGTAGGACGTCTGGCCTGATAACACAGATGCCCGGCCCACTGATAACAGTGTTGTCTCGAACTCCTGGGGTCACGTGATCCTGCCTCAGCCTCCCAAAGTTCTGGGACAACAGGGGCCAGCCACTGCGTCTGGCCCTAAACCGTAATTTCTAATCTTTTGATCATTTTGTTGTCCTACAAAGGCAGTCTAGTCCCCAGGCAAAAAGGGAGTTTGTTTTGGGAAAGGGGTGTTGTCTTTGTTTTAAACGATAAACTAAGTTCCTCCCAAACTTAGTGTGACCTACACCCAGGAATGAACAAGGAAAGCTTGCAGGTTAGAAGCAAGATGCAATTGGTTAGGTCAGATCTCTTTCACCACCTCACTTATAATTTTGCAATGCTGGTTTCAAACACTGCCCTGCTTCTGACATCAGTCTCGAGTCCTGGCCTCCGGAACTTCTGACTGACCACTGGGTTCAAGTTGGGGTTCCCACATCCCCCTCTTTAGGTTCGATTGATTTGCTGCGGTGACTCACAGAATGCAAGGAAACATACACATTTAACAGTTTATTATAAGGGGTATTACAGAGGCTACAGATGAGAAGATTCATAGGGTGAGATATGGGGGAAGGGGCGTGGAGCTTCCTGGAAGACCCCCCACCCCACCCGCCACTCCCCAGGAACCTCTCCAAACCCTGTTCTGTGGGTTTTTAGAGAGGCTTCCTGAAGACAGCATTCCTTCCCCCAGGGTAGAGGGCGGGAGCTCTGGGGAGGGTCTTAATAACCTACAGTGGAAAGTCAGATGAGAGTGAAGACCTGGGGCAGTTTCTGTTTTCTGAGGCCTGACACACCCAACATTGTAACAAAAGACTGACAGGGAGATAGGAGTTCCGATCCAGGAAACCATGATGTGTAGTGTTACCACAACGGGTAAACCTACATCACTGTTAAATCAGCTTAGTATCTTTAAAATGAGAAAATCAAAGTGATGAGATAGATGCCCACCTGTGCTGTTCGAGTGCCTGCTGGGAGCCGGCCTCCCAGCCCCACTGGTTCTCTTGGAAGAGGGTGAACACACAGTGAAGCCTGCTTGGCGATGGGTCCCTCCCCTCCCAGGAGGCTTCTCCTGCTGCTCCCCAACCCCAAGCTTCTTGTGGTCCTTGTTGAAACTAGGTGCTTGTTAGGGACGCCTGCTGGCTGACAGGCAGATTGCGTCCAGATGCTGAATCCTTGCTGTTTAAAGCCAATTAATCTCAGCCTTGGGGCTTTGGGGATCATCTGGAGATGGGATTTGTATGGAAGCAGGGCAGGCTGTTCTGTGATGAGGTCAGAAGGAAAGGAGCACCGTGCCGGCCGACTTTCAGGGCCTTGGTGTGTGGGGCTTATCGTGGGTCCTGAGTGTGATCCACAAAGCAGTGGAGGAGCTGGGCTCCCTCACTGGGTGGTGGGCCAAGTCACTTGCTGTGTGGATTTATCAGTCTGCTCTTCTGTGCAGAGCACAGCCCTGGGAGTACGCATCTCACATGGAAGGGGCAGTGCGTGCCATCTGCCTGGCCTGGCTGCCTGAAGCTTTTGAAAACAGGGTGACCTGCAGAGTCCTGAGACCTAGTGTGAAGGAACCTCACCAATGAGGGGAGGCAGGCTGTCTGGGCCTGGAATAGCAGCTGCGCAGGAACTGGCAGATAATGGCTGCAGGAAGCCGCTGGAGTCACGCAGGCTGGGCCCCATCCTTGGTCTATCTTCTCATACTGTGCCAAGACTCAAAGTCTGAGATCAGACCTTATTTTGAAAATGGCCAGGAGTCTTGGGCAGATTTGAGGCCAAATAAGTTATTGTGATCAGATTCTCAGAAAACTGCTGGGCGTGGTGGTGTGTGCCTGTAGTCCCAGCTACTTGGGAGGCTGAGGCAGGAGGATCTCTTGAGCCCAGGAGTTCTGGGCTGTAGTGCTCTATGCTGATCGGGTGTCCGCACTAAGTTTGGCATCAATATGGTGACCTCCCAGGAGCGGGGAACCACCAGGTTGGTCAGAAACGGAGCAGGTCAAAACTCCCGTGCTGAGCAGTAGTGGGATCGTGCCTGTGAACAGCCACTGCACTCCAGCCTGGGCGACACAGCAAGACCTTGTCTCTTTAAAAAAAAAAAAAGAAAGAAAGAAAAGAGAACAAATTCTCAGAAGAGTAACCCCCATGGGTGGCTGTGACCAATGAGTTAAAGAGTCGAGCCCAGTGGCAGAGGGCCTGATACAGGTTGGTGCCTCAGGCAGTCCTCAGAGGAGAAGAGTCCCAGAGCCCTCACAGACCTCAGGCTCTGCAGAGAACCACTGTCATGACTCAGGGGCATTGTTCGAAGGGTTCTGAGTCATCAAAGATCATAGTGATGTTGCATCATTTAATGTGTATTTGCTAATATTCCGCTTCTTTCCCTGTGTGTGCACAGCTATGTGGGTGGCCTACATGTACGAAATGTTTCAGTCTCTAAGACTGTACCAGACAGTGGGACTTACTACCTCTGACACTGGGGCAATGGCGCTGTGCCAGTGTGAGATGGGAGTTAGGAGCGCCTTCCTGCAGTGATGTTTGGGTTGAGGTTCCAGTGACTGGAGGAGCCTGCCCTGTGGTTAGGAGGGGCCTTGCAGGCAGCGGGGCACCTGCAGCCCATCCCAGGCTCTGAGGGCACGTGGCAGCAGCAGGCAGGAGCCTGGGGTCCAGGTGTCCTCAGTGGAACGGGAAGCCTGGTTCATTTTTTTGAAAAGATTCCTTTGGCAGCCACAAAAGTGGGAATGTACAGCAGAGAGGCCAGTTCAGGTCTCTTGCAGTAAGACACGGTGGTGGCCAAGGTGTGGGCGTGGGGGTGGGAGACAGCGAGAAATCAAGGCTCGCTCTGTGGCTGGACAATGGGGCTGCTGTGGGAACTGAGGGAGACGAGGAACGGAAGTGTTGGGGAGCACTGAGATGGCTGGCAGGGACCCTGTTAGCTCTGGCAATGGGTGGGCACACAGCAGCTTGGAGGAGCCAGGCCGAGGTGGTTCAGGTGGCGTGATGGGCCTAGGGTGCTCAGCAGGACTGGGCCGGTGGGGAGGGCACCTGCATCCCAGGAAGTGTGTGAGATGGAGTGAGGCTATCTGCTCTGGAGCCTCATCGGAGAAGCGCTGTCTCAGGACCCCCAGGGAGCCCTGGTACCCCCAGTGGGTGTGTCCTGCTGACCAGCCCTTTCTGGAGGGGCCCACTCGTCTTGCAGCCCCTTACCTCCTTCTTGTGCTTCATCACGGCTGGTGCTCAGCCTGCTCTGCCCTTGTGCTCACTCCCCCTGGGAGTTGGGACTTTGCACAGCCATTGCTGTGCCCTGGGACGGCGAGTGCCCTGAGACAGGCGGGGGCTTCTTTCTGCTCTGGCAGCAGCACCTGGGCCATGTCCCACCAGGCCGCAAGTTTGTTCCTGTCCCCCAACTGGATGTGGCTCTTTGAGGCCATGCAGTGTCCCTGTGTGGACACCAGAGAAGAGTTGCAGGGGACTTTTGTGTCCAAATGGAGCTCATACTTGGACCCCTAAAGAGTTGGGGGCAGCCAGGAGCAGCCAGAAGAAACTTTCTTTTTTAATAGACCATTCATTACAGCGTGGAAATCCTGAGTTCAAGTGATCCTCCCACCTTAGCCTCCCAAAGTGTTGGGATTACAGGTGACAGCTACTGTGCCCAGCCTGTTGCTTTTTGTGATCTTTGTTTTTAAATTTTACTTTTTCTAGCACTTTATTTTTATGGGTTTACCAAAATATTAGTCCATGATGAACAAAATAAAAGAACAAAGGAATCTACTTTTGAATGGTATGTTAGACCATTCTTACATTGCTGGAAAGAAATACCTGACGCTGGGTCATTTAAAAAGAAAGGAGATTTAGGCGGGGCGCGGTGGCTTATGCCTGTAATCCCAGCACTTTGGGAGGCTGAGGTGGGTGGATCACGACTTCAGGAGTTCGATCAGCCTGACCAACATGGTGAAACCCCGTCTCTACTAAAAATACAAAAATTAGCCAGGTATGGTGGTGCACACCTGTAATCCCAGATACTCAGGAGACTGAGGCAGGAGAATTGCTTGAATCTGGCAGGCAGAGGTTGTGGTGAGCTGAGATTGCTCAATTGCCCTCAAGCCTGGGCAACAAGAGTGAAACTCCATCTCAAAATAAGTAAATATACAATGTGAAAAAAAAGAGTAGTATTTAATTATGATTTAAAAAATAAATAAAGGAGTTTTAATTGGCTCACGATTCTACTGTCTGTGCAGGTAGCATAGCACTGGCACCAGCTTCTGTGGAGGCCTCAGGAAACTTTTACTCCTGGAAGGTGAAGGGGGAGCAGGCACAAAGCAAGAGAGGGAGCGTGAGTGGCGGAGAGGTGCCACCCACTTTTAAATGACCAGATTTCACCGGAACTCACCGTCGCCAAGACAGCACCCAGCTATGAGGGGTGTGCCCCCACCATCCAAACACCTCTACCAGGCCCCACCTCCAGTGGTGGGGAGTACAATTCTACACAAGATTTGGGCAGGGATAAATATCCTAACTGTATCAGGTGTTGACTCTTCCAGGAGTAGGGCGTTGAGTAGGAAGTTGGTTCTGAGGGACTGATGTGGGTTTCAGTCCTCACGTAGTCACTTAGCAGCCTTAGTTTTCTCAGCTATGAAATGGACAGAGTGCTGCATTAAAACTATTTTATAGAACCTAGCTCTTGTAGCCGGGCAAACCATGTTTCGCATCTTTCCTCTGTATTTTTTTTTTTTTCTGAGACGGAGTCTTGCTCTGTCACCAGGCTGGAGCGCGGTGGCACAGTCTCGGCTCACTGCAACCTCCGCTTCCTGGGTTCAAGTGATCCTTCCACCTCAGCCTCCTGAGTAGCTGGGACTATAGGCGCGTGCCACCACGCCCGGCTAATTTTTGTATTTTTAGTAGAGACAGAGTTTCACCATGTTGGCCAGGATGGTTTCAATCTCTTGACCTCGTGATCCGCCTGCCTCGGCCTCCCAAAGTGCTGGGGTTATAGGTGTGAGCCATCGCTCCCAGCCTGGATTTCTTTTTTAAAAAAAATTTTTGCAGCAAACCACATTGCCATGTATGTACCTATGCAACAGTCCTGCATGATCTGCACATGTACCCCAGAACCTAAAGTGCAATAAAATATATATTTAAAAATTTTATTTTAATTTTTGGAAGCAGAGTCTCACTGTTGCCCTGGCTGGAGTGCAGTGGAACGATCTTGGCTCCCTGTAACCTCTGCCTTCTGGATTCAAGTGCTCCTCCTGGCTCAGCCTCCCGAGTAGCTGGGACTACAGGCGCCCACCACCATGCCCTGCTAATTTTTATATTTTTAGTAGAGATGGGATTACACCATGTTGGCCAGGCTGGTCTCAAACTCCTGACCTCAGGTGATCTGCCTTCCAGGCTGGAATGCAGTGGCATGATCTCAGCTCACTGCAACCTCCATCTCCTGGGTTCAAGCAATTCTCCTGCCTCAGCCTTCCAAGTAGCTGTGATTATAGGTGTATACCACCACACCTGGCTAATTTTTTTGCTGTTGTTGTTTTGTTTTGTTTTTTGGGATGCAGTATCACTCTGTCACCCAGGCTGGAGTGCAGTGGTGCGATCTCGGCTCACCGCAACCTCGACCTCTCGGGTTCAAGCGATTCTCATACCTCAGCCTCCCAAGTAGCTGGGACTACAGGCACGTGCCATCACACCCGGCTAATTTTTTTGTATTTTTAGTAGAGACGGTTTCACCAAGTTAGCCAGGATGGTCTCGATCTCCTGACCTCGTGATCCGCCTGCCTCGGCCTCCCAAAGTGCTGGGATTACAGACGTGAGCCACTGAAAGCCTTATTTTTGTATTTTTAGTAGAGACAAGTTTTTGCCATGTGCTAGGCTGGTCTTGAACTCCTGACCTCAGGTGATCTGCCCACCTCGGCCTCCAAAAGTGCTGGGATTACAGGTGTAAGCCATCATGTCCGGCCATGGTGACAGTTGATAGGGAATGGGAGGTGGGTATTGTAGAAGGAAAGTTAGGGCCCCTAACTGTGTACCCATACTTGCCTTTTCTTTACTGCAGTGGCCACCATGCTGCCGCTGGGCTCAGAGCCGGCCCTGAGCGAGCTACTGCTTCGAAAGGAGGAGGAATGGAGGGCGCTGCAGGCCCGCCACACCCGGCTGCAGGAGGCGGCTCTGCAGGACACACAGAGCCAGTTGCAGGAGGCTCAGGGGAAACTGCGGTGCCTGCAGGAGGACTTCGTCTACAACCTGCAGGTGCTGGAGGAGCGGGACCTTGAGCTGGAACACTATGACGCCGCCTTTGCCCAGGCCAGGGAGTGGGAGGAGGCCCGGCGGGCGGAGGTGAGCGAGCTCAAGATAGAGGCGGCTAAGCTGAGGCAGGCGCTAGCCAGAGAGGCCAGGAAGGTGGAGGAGCTGCAGCAGCAGCAGCAGCTGGTGTGGCAGGAGCATCGCCTGGAGCTGGAGCGCATCCACAGGTGAGCCACGACAGACGCACCACCTGTGCAGCGCTTGGCAGAGGCCCCTGCAGGCCTCCTGGTCTGCCGAGCCGCCTGAATGCTGTCCAGTCTCACTGCCCCTCCTCCCACTGCTGGTTCCAGGACACTGGAGCTGGTCTGAGTGGCCGAGTGCCTCACGGCCTCTGAACACCTGTTCGTTGAGTGAATGTGAATCCCATGGATCCGGGAATGCCCTGGCTGTCTTTTTTGGGTTCTGATACAATTCTGAAATTATTGGAGATTGTTTCAAATATTTGGAATTTATTTCATTAATTACAAATTTATATTATCTTAATAATACGTATTTTAATTTATAATGATTTTAATATGAAGTCTGTAGTAATTTCAAAACTCAATGAGCTGACTTAAGGCAAGTCAGCAAAAAGCTAAAGTCTTTGTTGTGGAGCCTGTGGTGGGGCCCCTGGAACTCACCCACATGCCTGATATCCCCTCAGCTCCACTCAGCCATGCTGTGGAGAGTTTGAGGAGACAGGAGGGAGAGAGGAAGGGAGGGAGCATTCTCTGACAAGCTCTTCCATCCCCCCACTTTGGAAGCACTACATATTCATCATAACACATTAGCTGTTAGATGCCCTTCCCTGTGTGATGCCTGTGTACAGACATCAGGAGGAGAGCCGGCTGCATGCTCTGTTTGCACTCACAGGATCCTGGATATTTTTTCATGTTTTATATATTCTAACATAAGTAGCATTTTTTTTTTTTTTTTTTGAGATAGAGTCTCACCGTGTCACCCAGGCTGGAGTGCAGTGGCGCGATCTTGGCTCACTGCAACCTCCATCTCCCGGGTTCAAGTTTTTCTCCCACCTCAACCTCTGGAATACCTGGGACTACAGGTGCCTGCCGCCATGCCTGGCTAATTTTTTTTTTTTTTTTTTTTGAAGACAGAGTCTCACTCTATCACCCAGGCTGGAGTGCAGTGGCACGATCTCGGCTCACTGCAATCTCTGCCGCTCAGGTTGAAGCAATTCTCTTGCCTCAGCCTCCCAAGTAGCTGGGCTAACAGGCCCCTACTACCACGCCAGATTAATTTTTGTAATTTTAGTAGAGACAGGGTTTCACCATCTTGGCCAGGCTGGTCTTGAACTTCTGACCTTGTGATCCACCCGCCTCAGCCTCCCAAAGTGCTGGGATTACAGGCGTGAGCCACCACACCCGGGCTTTTTTTTTTTTTCTTTTTTTGTATTTTTACTAGAGACAGGGTTTTGCCATGTTGCCCAGGCTGGTCTTGAACTCCTGACCTCAGGTGATCACTGGCCTCAGCCTTGCAAAGTGCTGGGATTACAGGTGTGAGCCACCACGCCTGGCCGTAAGCAGCTTTTTAAAGCACTTTTTAAAGCCACAGGAGTAAACCATTATTATCAGAGAAGGTCATTTCTTACAGAAGATGATGCAGTGGAATGTCCAAGTGAAAGCCACTACGGGCAGTCTGTTGTGTCATCTCCAGGACCCAAATAGAGCCTCCCACGCACACTACTTCGAAATGTGTATACCTTTGGTAAATATTTGGTATAGCTTTTTTTAATGCTGTTTTATTACCATAGTGACAAGAATGGTGAGATTGACCACCACCGGGAACAATATGAAAATCTCAAATGGAGACTGGAGAGAAAACTTGAGGAGCTCAACAGTGAGCTTGCTCTGCAGAGACAGGTACAGCCTCTGGGGGTCGGCCCTTCCTGGGTGCTTTCCCCGCCTGCCCACTGTGAAACTGGAATCATATAGGGTTGAGGAAAAGACAACCATTGGGTTCATTGCCTGCATGCTCCTTGGGAGTAAAGTAGGGTCACTGGGGCAGATGCCACTGTGGGATGGGCTGCAGGGAAACAGGATGGGGTGTCTACATGCAGCCTCTCTCAGTGTTTCCTTTCCTCATGGATTAGTCAGGGTTCTCCAAGGAAACAAGCAGTAGGAGATGTGTAGATGTATAGGAGATAAATTGTAGGGATTGACTCATGGTTATGGCGGCCATGAAGTCCTACAGTTTGCCCTCTGCAAGCTGGAGAACTTGGAAAGCTGGTGGTGTAATTCAGTCCAGGTTCAAAGCCCTGAGCATGAGGGAGCCACTGATGTGAGTCCTGGTCCAGTTCTGAAGGCCCAAGACGCAGGAGCCCGACGTCCGAGGGCAGGAGAAGGGGAATGTCTTAGCTCAAGCAAAGAGAGCAAATTCAGCCTTCCTTACATTTTGCTCCATTCAGGCCCTCTGTGGATTGGATGGTGCCCACCCACACTGAGGAGGAAGGACCATCTTTACTTGTCTATGAATTCCAACACTAATCTCTTCTGGAAGCACCCTTGCAGACACTCCCTGAGATAATATTTTACCAGCTATCTTAGCTGCCCGTAGCCCAGTCGTTTGCCACATGAAATTAACTAGCATACCTCAGAAATGATGAAACTTTTAAATTTATTTTTAGAAAACGTATAATTTTTAAAACATGAGGTATTTACTGTAGAAAAGAATTTGGAATTCCAATTATGGTAAGTTTGAAAACAGATGCTTCAATTGAAAATTGGCAGTCACCAATTTCTCCTTGAGTGTTCTTGAAACTCAGCCTACGCCTCCAAGAGACTCAGCTGTGCTGGGGTTTTGTGGAAGGACATCCTATAGATTTATATCCAGAGACCACATTCAGAGATGCTGCCACTGTGTGCACATGTGACAAGAGGTTGTGTCTCTGCGTGTACAGGTGGGATGAGGGGCTGTGTCTGCATGTGCAGGTATGACATGGGGCTGTGTCTTGGTGGGTGCAGGAGTCACGAGGGGCCACGTCTGTGCAGGTGCAGGGGTCACGAGGGGCCGCGTCTGTGCAGGTGCGGGGTCACCAGGGGCCGCGTCTCTGCAGGTGCAGGGGTCACGAGGGGCCGCGTCTGTGCAGGTGCAGGGGTCACGAGGGGCCGTGTCTGTGCCGGAGTGCAGGTGCAGAGGTCACGAGGGGCCGTGTCTGTGCAGGAGTCATGAGGGGCCGTGTCTGTGCAGGTGCAGGAGTCACAAGGGGCCATGTCACGAGGGGCCGTGTCTGTGCAGGTGCAGGGGTCACGAGGGGCTATGTCTGTGCAGGAGTCATGAGGGGCTGTCTGTGCAGGTGCAGGAGTCACCTCTGCATGTGCAGGGGTCACGAGGGGCCATGTCTGTGCAGGTGCAGGGGTCACGAGGGGCCGCGTCTGTGCAGGTGCAGGGGTCACGAGGGGCCATGTCTCTGCAGGTGCAGGGGTCACAAGGGGCCGTGTCTCTGCAGGTGCAGGTGTCACGAGGGGCTGTGTCTCTGCAGGTGCAGGGGTCACGAGGGGCTGTGTCTGTGCAGGAGTCACGAGGGGCTGTCTGTGCAGGTGCAGGAGTCACCCCTGCAGGTGCAGGGGTCACGAGGGGCCATGTCTGTGCAGGTGCAGGGGTCACGAGGGGCCGTGTCTCTGCAGGTGCAGGGGTCACGAGGGGCCGTGTCTCTGCAGGTGCAGGGGTCATGAGGGACCGTGTCTGTGCAGGTGCAGGAGTCACGAGGGGCTGTGTCACGAGGGCCGTGTCTGTGCAGGTGCAGGGGTCACAAGGGGCTGTGTCTGTGCAGGTGCAGGAGTCACGAGGGGCCGTGTCTGTGCAGGTGCAGGGGTCACGAGGTGCCGTGTCTGTGCAGGTGCAGGGGTCATGTGGGGCCGTGTCAGTGCAGGTGCAGGAGTCACAAGGGGCCATGTCTCTGCAGGTACAGGAGTCACGAGGGGCCGTGTCTCTGCAGGTGTCATGAGGGGCTGTGTCTATGCAGGTGCAGGAGTCACAAGGGGCTGTGTCTCTGCAGGTGTCATGAGGGTCTTCTTTCATGAAGGTACAGGTGTGACGAGGGGCTGTGTTCATGCAGGTGCAGGTGTGACAAGGGGCTGCACCTGTGCAGGTGTAATAAGTGGCTCTGTGCAGTTAGATGCAAGTGTTAGGAGAGGCTATGTCTACAGGTGTCATGAGGGGCTTCTATGAAGGCACAGGTGTGACATGGGGCTCTGCTTGTACAGGTGTAATAAGTGGCTCCGCCAGTGCAGGTAGGTGCAAGTGTTAGAAGAGGCTGTGTCTATGCGGGTCTCATGAGGGGCTGCCTCTGTGCAGGTGCAGCAGCAATGAAGAGCTTTGTGCAGGTGTGACAGGGTTTCCTCTCCCAACATTGTCCTGTCGGATGTTGGGAGTTTGTGTTGAGAATTTGCCATGGTGTGTTGAGAATTTGCCAGTCAGGTCAGCAGAGGAGGAGGCCACACTCATGTCATGATAGCCTCTTGTGTGGACTTGCTGTCCAGTTGTGCCTGGAAGTAACTCCCCTTGTTCACAGGTCCCTGAGGCTGCTTCTGAAACGGCCTGGAGAGGACTTTCTCTTGGAATTCTCAGGGACCAAAGAGCTTTGTCGATTACGGGTGGACTTGACTTTCAGAACAGTCAGAGTTCTTTAGGCACGAAGCCAGCATCTAAAATCTGTGGTCAAGAAGAGACCAATGATGACTTTTCTAAGTAATGAGGCTTTCTCAAGTAGCTCCAGGTCACTTTCAGAGAAGGAGTTTGAGGAGGATCCAGCTGTGGGTGGTCCTGCCTAGCAGGTGGGGAGCTCTCAGTAGCATTTGGGGACAGTGGCGATTTGAGGCTGGTTGTAGTTGGCGGGGCACAGCCATTCTTGTCAGGGTTTCTGGCTGGGCCATGACTCTGGCTGACTTCTCAGGCTGTCCACACCGAGCTTCTCAGACTCATCAGGGCTTGTTCAGGGAGAGCCCTCTCAGATGTGGGGAACATGGATTTTTTAAACCATGTTCAGATAGTAGCCTTGTTTCTGGAAGGGAAGAAACGTGCTGTTTTAATGTAGCAGCGTTGGTTACTATGGGCAGTTTTGGCGGCACGTATCTCATGTGGCTTTGGGCAGTCTGATCCTGTGTGGGCTCTGGGATGCTGGCACTGGCTGTTGGGAAGCTCTGTTCTGCTGCTGTCATCTCAGCCTTTTAGTTACTAAGCTGGGGTCTTAGATGCTTGTCAATGGTTTCCTTTGGTCTGATTTCTCGTCTCTTGTTTCGAAAGATCTTTGTGTTTATTATTGTCAGAGGTAGAATTGAGTCAATAGAGATGAAGATTTCTTTTTCCTCTCCTTTTTTTTTTTTTTTTTTTTTTTTTTTTTGGTAGAGACAGGGTCTCACTATGTTTCCCAGGTTGGTGTTAAACTCCTGGGCTCAAGCAATCTTCCCGCCTCAGCCTCACAGAGTCCTGTTATTGGTGTCACTGACCCCAGCTTCTCTCCTTGACAGTGTGTATGGTCCTTCTCTGTTGACCACTGTGTCCTGCTCACCTCTGGATCCCACCTCCTAGGACATGGGTGGGAGGGTCTTTGCTGGGTTCTCACTGTTCTTTCACCATGAAACCTGTTTTTCCCAGGAACTGCTGCTGGAGTTTGAATCGAAAATGCAGAAGAGGGAGCACGAATTCCGTCTGCAGGCTGACAACATGAGCAACACAGCCTTGTCCCAGGAGCTCAAGGTAACTGGGGACACTCTTGGGTCTTGAACTTTTTTGGTTTTTCCTTGGCTAGGTGTGGTGGCCACACCTGTCATCCCAGCACTTTGGGAGGCCAAGGCAGGAGGATCCCTTGGGCCCAGGAGTTCGAGACCAGCCAGCAGGTGGGCCATATGGATGCCCTGTGCCCCATGGCAGAGTGGGCACTCTCATCAAAGGTAGGCATTGGGTGCCAGTTCACTTCTGCCTCCAACTGCTGTGTGAGTTGGTCACAGCCCTGGACAGCTGCCCATGGTGGGCATCACAATACGCACATCAGTAGGAAAAGCAAGAGCTGAGTGCTTGCTCATGCAGGGTACGGCCCGGTCCTCACACCAGTGGACCTGGGCGCAGCAGCCATCGTCACTGCCCGTGGCTTACAGGCTGGGAAACAGGCCCGGGGAGGTACTGAAGAGCTCAGGGTACAGCTGGGACTCAAGTGGCTTGCATTTAATTTTCTTATTTAAATAACATGCAAATTATGTGCTAAGAAACAAAGTACAGTTAAATTGGTCTATTGGGCTTGGACATGTATGGGGCACCCTAATGGGACTGATTTTGGTGGGGTGCTGAGTGTTGTCAGAGGGTCACTGAAGGCCAGGCGGTGTGGCTCATGCCTATAATCTCAACATATTGGGAAGCTGAGGCGTGTAGATCACCTGAGGTCAGGAATTCAAGACCAACATGAGGAAACCCCGTCTCTACTGAAAGTACAAAAATTATCTGGGGGCGTGGTGGGTACCTTTAATCTCAGCTACTCAAGAGGCTGAGGCAGGAGAATCACTTGACCTGGGAGGTGGAGGTTGCATTGAACCAAGATTGTCCACTGCTCTCCAGCCTGGGCGACAGAGCAAGACTGTCTCCAAAAAAAAAAAGGCCACTGAGTCTCATCTGAGTTGTTTTAGTACAGTCTCACCATTTTACTGCTGCCTGAATTTTCATTTTTCTTCTCTTTCAATCCTGATAAAATGGCAGTATGTACCCCTAATGCCACAGTGTCTTCTAATTATTGCCTCATTTTGAACTCTTTTCTGTCACTCAAAGGTTAAACTACTGTACAAAGAGCTGGAGGCTCTGAAGGAAGCCGGGGCCAAGGCTGCAGAGAGTCTGCAGAGGGCAGAAACCACCAACGCCGAGCTGGAGAGGAAGCTCCAGAGCCGAACCCTGGAGCTCCGGGACCTGGAAGCTGTGAGTGACGCCCGGTGCGTGAGTCCTTCATCTCCTCCTGAGATGCGCTCTGTGGCAGTGTCACAGGCCTGGACCAGAGTCTGGGAGGTTGTGCCTTTTCTGCTCATTCCAGGCTGGCCTTTGCTTTCATCTCATCTGCTTCTTCCACCAATATTTGTTTCTTTTCAGGGTAAAGGACTTAGAGGACAAACTTTACTCTGTGCAGCTAACCAAGAAGAAAGAAGAGGAAGCATTTAAGAGGAAGTGAGTGGTTCGCCTCCCCACATCGTGCAGCGTGTCAGTGGCCCCAGGAGAGGAGGGAAGTGGAGCCACTGTGCTGATGGCCCAGGGAGCGAAGGGTCCCACTCTGGGGGTCGGGCCTGGGAACGACTGTGCTGATTTTTTATTTCAAAAAACTACCTGAACCAGCTTTTCTGTAGCAGTTAGAAATTTTACATTATTCCTTTTCCCTTGAACTGTTTCCAGTCCACTGCCCCACGGAATTTTATATGAGTATATTTTTTGTGCTTGAATACATTTGAAATCAATCACCTGTAACAACAAAATAGTCATATAAACTATATGATATAGTATATACTAGATATGCTGTGTTCATATAAACTAAAAATAATAAAATTTGCTTGGGTCACAAGGCTCTAAGTGTTCAGAAGGCTTTTAATTAAGATACTATTATAATTATTGGTATACACATTCTAAAACAATACAAGATACCATAAAATTCAGTAATTATTTAGTAAAATATAAAATATTCTTGGGAATGCTCCTTCTACTGAGACTTTTGGGGCCTTCCCCAAGTCCATTCACAAGAGCCTGGCCCCACAGGCATGACCAGACAGGATGGAGCAACTTCTTATGGCAGCATCCCACGTGCTCTGAACTCCTTTGCAGTTATGTGCCAACGGTCACCTGGTGACTTCCCCTCAAGAATGAGTTTATTTTATTTTTGTATTTATTTATTTCATTTCATTTTTTAAATTTAATTTTATTTATTTATTTTTTTGAGATGGAGTCTTGCTCTGTTGCTGAGGCTGGAGTGCCATGCCGTGATCTCAGCTCACTGCAACCTCAGCTTCCCAGGTTCAAGCAATTCTGCTGCTTCACCTGTCTCTACTAAAAATACAAAAATTAGCTGGGCATGGTGACAGGTACACATCACCATGCCCGGCTAATTTTTATATTTTTAGTAGAGACAGTTTCACCATGTTAGGCTGGTCTCAAACTCCTCACCTCAGGTGATCTGCCTCCCTTGGCCTCCCAAAGTGTTGGGATTACAGGTGTGAGCCACTGCACTCAGCCTATTTATTTATTTATTTTGAGACAATGTCTAACTCTTTCGCCCAGGCTGGAAAGCAGTGGCACGATCTTGGCTCACTGCAACCTCTGCCTCTCAGGTACAATCAGTTCTCCTGCCTCAGCCTCCCAAGTAGCTGGGATTACAGGCATGCACCACCATGCCTGGTTCATTTTTGTATTTTTTTCAGTGAAGGCTGGGTTTTGCCATGTTGCCAGGCTGATCTCAAACTCCTGACCTCAAGCGATCTGCCCTCCTCACCTTCCTAAAGTGCTAGGATTGCAGGTGTGAGCTACTGCACCTGGCCAAGAATGATTTAAAATCATCCATCAGCTGATAATTGAATGAGCTTCTCCAACTTGGTGGAAGCAGAGAGCTGGCATTGGCCTTGCCAAGGGCCTGAAACCCTGTTAGCAGAGCCATTCACTCTCTCAGTCCCAGGAGGGTTAGATCAAAGACTTCACTGAGATGGCTTCCACAGCATTCCATATCCCTGATAGCACTCTACTTATTAGAACCTAGTATGCACAGAGGGCAGGAAACCAACACATAAGTCTTCTTTTTTAAATTTTTGTTTAATACTTTTGCTAATGTGGTGGTTTTTTTGTTGTTTTTTTGAGACAGGGTCTTACTGTGTCACCCAGGCTGGAGTGCAGTGGCACCATCAGATTCACTGCAGCCTCAACCTCCTAGGCTCAGGTGGTCCTCCCACCTCAGCTTCCCAAGTAGCTGGGACCACGGGCACCCATCACCACAAAGGCTAATTTTTGATTTTTTGTAGAGGGTGTTTTGCCAAATTGCCCAGGCTGGTCTCCAATTCCTAGGCTCAAGTGATCAACCTGCCTTGGCCTCCCAAAGTGCTTGGGTTACAGGTATGAGCCACTGTGTCCAGGCCTAATGTAATATATATATATTTTTAAAGATAGGGTTTCACCATGATGGCCAGGCTGGTCTTGAACTCCTGACCTGAGGTGATCCACCCACCTCGGCCTCCCAAAGTGCTAGGATTACAGGCGTGAGCCACTGTGCCCGGCCGCTAATGTAATATTTTTAAAGTAAAATGTTTTTGCCAGGCAAAGTAGTGTGGCCTGTAAGCCCAATTACTTGGGAAGCTGAGGTGAGAGGATTGCTTGTGTTCAAGGCCAGGCTGGGCAACAGAGCTAGACTTTGTCTCTAACTGGAAAATAAATAGGCTGGGTGTGGTGTGGCTCAGTAGACCTGGCTGGTTGCCAGATGCAAGGCAATGAGCATCTACCTGTTTTTGCTTTTGAAGGTTGATGAGAGTCCTGCCGGTGGTGGTCAAGCTGTACTCTACTTTCTCCTTTTGGTGTCCTTCTCCTGGGAGCTGTGGGCTCTGGAGGGTGGGCCAGGGGCCTGGCATCTAAGAGTAGTTTGGTCCATGTTAGTCTGAGAGGAATGCGGAGCAGGTGGCTGCTGCGAAGCCCTGAGGCAGACATACAGCAGGACCTGTGCCTGAGGCAGGGCATTGAATGCCTCCAGAGAGTGTCTGGGCCTGGGTGTCGGGGGCCGGGTGAGTGCCATGGGACCCTCACTGTGTTTCAGGCATGAGGAGCTCGACCGTCTGGCCAGGGAGAAGGATGCGGTGCTGGCAGCAGTGAAGGGAGCCCACATGGAGCAGCTGCAGGAGCTGCAGTCCAGGGTTCTGGAGCTACAGGCCCACTGCGAGACCCTGGAGGCACAGCTCCGCAGGGCAGAGTGGAGGCAGGCAGACGCTGCCAAGGAGAAGGACGCAGCCATTGACGAGTGAGTGTGTGCTCGGCTCAACCCAGAGGGCGAGGCAGGGGTGGCCGTGGCTCTGCTGACCTGGGCAGGCCCACTGGGTGTCAGACCACAGGAAGTGGGCCAGGCAGCAGACAGGGAGAAGTTCTGTAGCTCTCTGGTCACTTTTCTTAACCACTCTTTTTTTTTGAAATTGTGTAGTTTCTAGGTATGTATGCATTCATCTGTTTATAGTAAGAGATGCGTAACATAAAATTTGCCATCTTAACCATTTATTAGTATACAGGTCAGTGGCAGTGGCATTGAGTACATTCACGTGGTTGTGCAGCCATAACCACTGTCATCTGCAGAACTTTCCATCTTCCCAAACTGAAGCTCTGACCCATTACACACCAGCTTCCCACTCCGCCAGCTCCCCCACACCCCTGCCAGCTCCCCTCTGCCTCCACCAGCTCCCCTCACCCCCACCAGTTCCCCACACCCCCACCAGCTCCCCCCTGCCTCCACCAGCTCCCCCACCCCCCTGCCAGCTCCCCCCGCCCCCACCAGCTCCCCCCGCCCCCGCCAGCTCCCCCTGCCCCCGCCAGCTCCCCCCTGCCCCCGCCAGCTCCCCCTGCCCCCGCCAGCTCCCCCCTGCCTCCACCAGCTCCCCTATACCCCTGCCAGCTCTCTCCTGCCCCGCCAGCTCCCCCCCGCCCCCGCCAGCTCCACCCCACCCCTGCCAGCTCCCCCTGCCTCCACCAGCTCCCCTACACCCCTGCCAGCTCTCTCCTGTCCCGCCCGCTCCCCCCCCCCCCAGCCAGCGCTCCCCAGCCGCTACCCCCGCCCCCCCCCCAGGGGCCCCGCCCCCGCGCGCGGCGACCGCCCCCCCCC
>CAUYQU010061003.1:0-31811 GCA_963574635.1 Cheracebus regulus | reverse complement strand
TCTCCATTGTTAAACACAATTATTGGCACAAAAGAGGTTTTTAATACCCATTTTTAGACTGTATTCTAGCCTGGGCAATAAAACAATCCCATTCTCTCTCCCTCTTTCTCTTCCTCTTTCTTTCTCTCTTTCATTCTTTTTTTCTTTCTTTCTTTTGCTCTTTCTTTCTCCTTTTCTCTCTTTTTTTTAAAAAAAAAAAGAAAGAAAATGTGGCATATATACACCACAAATACTATGCAGCCATAAAAAAGGATGAGTTCATTTCCTTTGCAGGGACATGAATGAAGCTGGAAACCATCATTCTCAGCAAACTTAACAGGTACAGAAAACCAAACACCACATGTTCTCACCCATAAGTGGGATTTTAACAATGAGAACACATGGACAGAGGGAGACAAACATTACACACTGGGGCCTGTTGGGGGGTGGGGGGATAGGGGAGGGAAAGCATTAGGAGAAATACCTAATGTACATGATGGGTTGATGAGTGCAGCAAACCACCATGGCATGTGTATACTTATGTAACAAACCTGCACGTTCTGCACATGTATACTGGAACTTAAAAGTATAATAATAATAAAAGAAATGGGGAGATTATCCTGGGTCATCTGGAGGGGCCTGATGTAATCATAAATGTCCTTATGAGAGGATAGCAGAAGAGAGTCAGAGAGAGATGGGACAATGGAAGCACAGGCTGGAGAGATATGATTACTGGCTTGAAAACGGAGAAAAGGCCATGAGCCAAGGAATGCAGGCAGCCTCGAGATGCTGAAAAAGGCAGCAGAACAGATTCTCCCCTAGAGCCTCCAGAAGGAGTGCAGCCCCGCCAACACCTTGTCGTTAGTTCAATGAAACTCATTCAGACTTCTGATCTCCAGAATTGTAAGATAATAGGTTTATGTTGTATTCAACCACTAAGTTTGTGGTACTTCGTTATAGCAGCAACTGGAATCTAATGCCAGGGGCCAGATTTCAGGATGCCATAAGCCATGTAAAGGGGTTTGGATTTTGTTCTGTAGGGCTCAAGGCTTATCACTACTTAGGAGTCTGTGTATGTTAAGCACATGAGCTTAAATTATGAGGGTTTGAATACCACTCTTGCCAATAACTAGCTTTCTCAAAGCTGCAGCATTTTTAGCTCCAAAAGTGGGGAATCATAGTTCTCATCTCTCTGGGCTAGCATAAGGATTAAATGAGATGATGCCTGTAAGGTGTTTAGCCTGGTGTAGGCCAGGAAAATGATTGTCGCTTTTACTTGCTTGGCAACCTTGGGTGATATAATGCCTCATTTGGAGGCTTTGATCATGGCATCTGCCAAAGGAGGGTATAGCAAGGCCCCAAACCCACTTGCCCCCAGGAATAAGTGAATTTTATGATATGATTGTATTAGTCAATTTTCACGCTGCTGATAAAGACACACCCAAGACTGGATAATTTATAAAGAAAAAGAAGTTTAATAAACTCACAGTTCCACATGGCTAGGGAGGCCTCACAATCATGGCGAAAGGCAAAAGTCACGTCTTACATGGTGGCAGACAAGAGAGAAAAGAGAACCAGGTGAAAGATGTTTCCCCTTGTAAAAACCTCAGATCTCATCAGACTTATTTCACTACCATGAGAACAGTATGAAGGAAACTGCTTCCATGATTTAATTATCTCCCAACGGGTTCTTCCCACAACACATGGGAATTACGGAAGCTACCATTCAAGATGAGATTTGGTTGGGACACAGCCAAACCATATCAATGATGAATGGGAAAAGAATGGAAGAGTGTGCCTCTATTAGCCTGGCATGGGGCTTTCTGCCCACCCATAGGGGGAGCAAGTACCTGTTCACCGTGGCCACCTAGCCCCTGCTGCCCCCAGGCCCCCCACAGGCATGCCTGAGTCCCTGTGCCCCTTATGGGCTGTCTTCATTTCTGGCCCCTGCGCTATGCTCCAGGCATAAGCTATTCTAGTTACAAATTCCTCGAAATGCTACACCTTCCCGACCACCCGGACAGAGACCTCCCCAGGCCCAGCTGTCAAGTATCGATTTTCCCTTTAAATATTACTGCAGCCCAGGAGCATGTATGGATTAATTGACAAGGCTAGGCTTGTACCTGCACACTTCATTAACAGCTGCTACTAATTAGTGGAGTAGTCATTAAGAGACCTACTGGGGTTTTGAGGATAATAGTTTTATTTATTTTTTTCCATGACTCTTAAGCATACAATAAATTGGGGAGTGAAATGCCACAGTCCCAGGTTAGGATGGGAGTCATGAGGTAGCCTGTGCTCCGGATCTGCCCTAAGAACACAACAGAAACTAGAACATCACCTTGGTGGGCCCTAGACTTAAGAGGCCCTTCAGGTCATCTGGTCTACCATATGTGGCTACTGTGGCTGGGACTGGGATAGGGCAGGGTCTCATTCTCAAGGTCATACAGGGACAGGGAGGCAGAGCTGGGATAAGCACCCAGGGCTGCTGGCCTTGTTGCTGGCCAGGGCTCCATTTGCTAAATGGGGACTCTGCCGCATACATTTGGAGAGCCCAGTGAGGGAGGATAGACCAAGCTCATGGCCACGTCCTCTACTTGCCCCAGTCTTGCCTTCTTTTCCCAAGAGGGTGTTGCCCTTCCTTTCCCCATCCCATCCACATCGCTCCGCCCTTCCCTCTCCCACTGTAGTCCTGCTATACCTTGCTCTTGGAACCCCTTTCTCTGTCCTTAGCATTTCCAAATGTACCAGACTCCACAAGCAAGCAGCCTGCAGTGGACCCCTTGGGTCATCCTTTCTGATAGAAACAGTGAGTGGAATTAATCCTAAGTCTGTGAATTTGGGCAACTCACTGACCCTCTTGGTTTTATCCTCACCAGTTCATGGTGAGGCTGAATGCACAGTAGTAATGGGGACCGAGTGCAGGGATGGCATGGAGAGAGTGGGTTCTCAGCAGATGGCAGTGCCTGTGCCTCTGTGCTCCTTAGGGCGGTGGTCTGTGGGCAAACCATTGTGCTTTCCTTAGGCTGACCTGCAGCATTCACCAAGAGCACACTGAGAGATTTTACAGCAAAGGAATAGAGGCTTGACTTATTATTTCCTTCTTGTTTTACAGATAATGACAGTAATTTGCATCACTAACCTTCCCTGAAAGCTTACTACTTGTCAGGAAGTGCTGTTCTAAAAGGGCTTCACATGCATTCATTCATTTCATCGTCCTGACAATCCTGTGAGACAGGTGTTTTTGTTATGATTCCTATTTCAAAAAGCAGAAGTGAATACAGTAAGTTGCCCGTGGCTACACAGCATGCTGGAGGTAGAGATGAACCCTGCATTCTAGCTCACAGTCCAAGCCCTTAGCCACAGAACTCCCTGACCCCTTAGAGAGGTTGATACCCTGGCTAAGGGAAACCGCTGTTTGCCAGTGTGGGCCGTGTGGGTGGCAGCTGTGTTGGTGCCACAGGTCATGTCTTCTGGACATCTGCTGATTTATCCAGGGTGGTCATTTGAAGCAAAGACTGTCCACACTATATGATTTGAGTTGTCAGGCTCAAAAGTGCAGGCTGGGCCAATCTGAGTTCAATCTGGGGAAAGGTGCAGAAGAAGTTGAGCCTAGAGGTGGGGAGAGTCAATGAGCTTGACTTAGGGCTGGAGACTCATCAGGATAACCAGCTGTGAGTGATTGGAGGAAGCCGGCTGGCTGAGAAAGGAGATAGAAAAGTGCACGAATGCCATGAGGGAGACCTCGGTCCTGGAAGGGCAGCTCTCCCCACAGTGTCACAGTGCTGGCTCCCATGGAGTTGGGCTGCTCCTGGCCTCCTGTTTAGCTATTCTGATGAGAATATGCTTTATATCGAACTATAGATGCCCCTTGATTTATGATGGGGCCGTGTACTAATAAAACCATGGTAAGCTGAAAATACTGTAAGTCAAAAATGCACTTTTAGGCTGTGCACGGTGGCTCACACCTGTAATCTCAGCACTTTGGGAGGCCAAGTTGGGCAGATCACTTGAATCCAGGAGTTTGAGACCAGCCTGGACAACGTGGCGAAACCCTGTCTCTATGAAAAATACAAAAATTAGCTGGGTGTGATGGCGCATGCCTATAGTCCCCGCTACTCGGGAAGCTGAGGTGGGAGGATTGCTTAAACTCAGGAGGTGGAAGTTGCAGTGAGCCGAGAAATGCCTGTGCACTCCAGCCTGGATGACAAAATGAGACACCATCTCAAAAAAAGAAACGCACTTTTTACTTAAGATATTTTTGACTTTTGATATTTTTATTGGCATGTAGCCTCATTGTAAGTTGTGGAGAAGACTGAACGTGTATTGCTTTTGCACCATTGTAAAGTCAAAAAATCCAGAGTGGAACCATCATAAGTTGGGGACTGTCTGTAGTTTCTCTCCTTGAGTTTCTCTGGTTGAGCTAGCAGCCTGCCTCTTCCTTGCAAACAGAAGAACTCTAATGTGAACAATTATCAGCTCTATAGGGTAGCATCAATGTGAGGTGGGGCTCAACCCCATCCAACTATCAAGCAAGGCTTCCGCACAAGAACAATATCCTTTTTTAAAAATTTGTTTAAATTTTTTTGTTTTTTGAGACATAGTCTCACTCTGTCACCCTGGCTGGAGTGCAGTGGCATGATCTTGGCTCTCTGCAACCTCTGCCTCTTGGGTTCAAGCAATTCTTGTGCCTCAGCCTCCCCAGTAGCTGGGACTATGGGCATGTGCCACCATGCCTGGCTAAATTTTGTATTTTTAGTAGCGTCAGGGGTTTTGCCATGTTGGCCAGACTGGTCTCTAAGTCTTGACCTTAAGCAATCCACCTGCCTCAACCTCCCAAAGTGCTGGGATTACAGATGTGAGACACTGTGCCCAGCCTACAATATTCTTAAATATAACTGGGATGGATGGGTAAAGTACTCTGGACACAGTGCCCAGCTGGACATAAACATCTGTACTAGTTAGGGTAAGGATAGGTTGTGTATGACAATAATTCAGTGGTTCATGGAGGATTGAAGTTTTGTTCTGTCACACCACACAGTTCTAAAGTGAATAGCCTGGGTTGTCAGGGCAGCACTGAGCCTCACAGCCATCTAGGGGTTGGGGTCCTCCAAGCCTCTGCCCCACCATCCCTGAGACCCTTGGTGTAATCCAGTGTTGGAGCAGGGAGGTGCCATGCCTAGTTCTGCCATAGCCGGAAGAGAATATGGAGGGGCACCTGATGTCCCATGTGATTTCCACTCCTCTTCTACTGGTGAGAACTTAGTACATGGTCCTACCTAACTGCAAGGGAGGCTGGGAAGTATACTCTATCAGGGTTGGCAAATGCTTTCTCTAAAGGGCTGGATAGGAAATAGTTTCAGCTTTGCGGGGCTATATACTCTCCATTGCAAGTACTCAATTCTGCCCTTGTAGCTTGACAAAGGCCACAGAAAATATGCAAATGAATGGGCATGGCTGTGTTCCAATAACACTTTATTCATGAACACCTAAATTTGAATGTAATGTCACTTTCATGTGTCATCAATATTATTCTTTTTTTCCAACCATTAAAAAATGTAAAAGCCCTTCCTAGCTCATGGCAATTTAAAACTAACGAGAGCTTTGGATCTGACTGGTGGGTCATAGTTTGTGGACTCCTGACTCCTGGTCTGGGTGGTGATTTTGGCCTTGGCCACACTTTGTTAGGGGAGATTGGATTTTGGCGGAGAGTGAGTGGTCTCTACCACTACATCTACTGCAGAGCTTGTTAGAGAGAGGTGTTTCAGGAAAAGCAGGGTGCTCCCCCTGCCCCCTTCTCTGTACAAAGAGCAGAATTCCCTTTGTGAGGGGGAACAACCATGCCCCTCTTCCCAAACTTGTCAGGAGCAAGGGAGGGGAAGCCATGGTGGGGTGCACCTGATGTCAGCAGGTTGTGGGGAAAATGTCAGCTCAGCACCAGAAGGTCTTCTGCAATGCCAGATAAAAAGCTATAAGCTGGCCTCCCAGGGATAGAGGCTTACCATCCAGAAGAAACCAGTGGCCAGGCCAGGAGACAGGTGGCAGCACCCTCATCCCTGCCACTAGGGCTCAAGGACACCATGCAGGAGGTGGCTTTCAGCCAGACAATGGCAATTTTTAATAATTAGAAAGTGACAGCTACAAATATAAAATGTGACCAAAAAAATCTGTCAGAAGGGATGAAGATACCATTATTTGGAGAGTGTTTTCCTCCATCCCTCCCTCCTCCCCATCAACTCCCAGTGTGGGGGTGGGAGCTTGCCAAGCAAAGCTGGTATCAGTTATTGAGAAAAATAGAATCATTCCCTGTTTGTACATCACTGAGTTTATACTGTCAATCAAAACAGCTACGCATATTTTTAGCATCGACTGCCCATTATTCTTTCTGTCTCAGAATAATCAGAACCAAAAACTGAAAAATTCACTCAAGGGTGTTAGGCATGGAGTCAGGCCAGCCTAAGTGCTGGCAGTCCTGACTCTGACAGGTTCCGTGTGACCTCCACAAGCCCTGTGACCCCTCTGGGACTCAGTCCCCTCATCTGTCAAATGGAGGAGAATAAAACCTGTTGTGCAGGTTCATGGGGAGAAACCCATTTGGAGCATTGCTCAAAGGCAAAGGATGACTTTGGCTTGTCTCTGTGGGTGTTGGTCTTCTCGTGTCAAGTGGTTGGACCCCATGGCTGTTCCCACGATAACTTTCAGTTGCTGCACCACTGACGCTTAAGTCTCGGACTTCTGAGGAGAATGCTGGCCTTCATAGGTGCTTCCATCTAAGGGAGGTTTTAAAGAAGAAGAAAGTATGGGCTTGATTAGGAACTTCCTGCTCTCCAACCTTCCCAGCCTTTCTGGGCACAGCGCAAGCCACCTCCTCTAGGATGTCCTTCTGGATTTCTTCAGGCACAGGCCACCTCTCCTCTTTCTTAGGGACCCATGTCTTTAAACTTGACCTCTACCCAGCCTTTGTTCTCTACTTTCTGGTCTGCCTGGGGAATTGCTAGAGGTAAACTCCCTGTAGCCACTGTGATCACTGATCCTAACCCTAACCCTCACCCTAACCCCACCTGGAGCTCTGTGAATGGGTCTGACATGCACACACACATCATAGCTCGGTCAGCAACACTGGCCTCATGTACTGGCTTTAAGCCTTCCTGAGCACCAGGTCCCAGCATTTGCCTTTAGGCACCCTTGCTTAGACAGCACATTCAGACACACTCACTTGTCTGACTTGGGTGTTGGATGCAGTGAGCCCTGCTGTTCAGTTGCTCCTCTCATCCCATAAGTGTGGGCAGGAGGTGCCCTGTTCTGGGGTTAGCCTGGCAGGGGCCACCAATCTCACATCTCTGTCATGCAAAGGAGACCCAAAGCACCCACCTCTCCCAGCCAGGAGCCCCTGTTGATAGCCATGTCCTCTTGGACCATGGAGTGACATGGAGAGGGCAGCCACCAGCTGGTCCACAGACTGCGTAGACATTCTATTGGCCTCACATTGCTCACTGGCCTCATAGAAGTAGGAAATGCTGTTTCAAGTGGAGCTCGGTCCCCTCCTCCCATCACCATGCAAATGATGGATCATGACGGTCTTGGCAGAGTGCTCAGGTTCACTCTGATCTTCTTAGTGAACATGTGAGGACGTGAGCCAGCCAGTGAAATGTATGCTGCTCAGTTAAGGTTGCTGGTCCTTGCTGGCCTCATTAACCATCTAAACTCCTGCCGGGCGTGGTGGCTCACACCTGTAATCCAAGCACTTTGGAGGTCAAGGTGTGTGGATCACCTGAGGTCAGGAGTTCAAGACCAGCCTGACCAACATGGTTAAACCCTGTCTTTAAAAAAAAAAAAAAAATTAAACTCCTAGTATGTGTGAGGCGTACTGTGGTACGTGACATCATTTGATTCATCCATTCATTCATTCCATTTCCATTCAGTGTATGTGATCTGTTCATAGCTGCTGGGTATATGTGGTGAACAAGACAGAAATAGTTCCTGGTCTGGTGGAGCTTACAGGCTGGGAGGAACGACAGAATAAAGCAAACAATTGCAAAGGGATTTGATTTGATGAGCCTGCAGCCTGGGCTGTGAGATGAAGGTGGCCAGACAGTGGTGAGGGCCAGGGTATAGGGCAGAGCACCCACAATATTTCAAGCAGAGGGCAGAGAAAACAGGTGGCAGAGCTGTAGGGAGATGCTTGTGTCTGGCTACCAAAGCATGCGGGTGGGCAGTGTGATACTCTGAGGGGGTAGGCAGTGGCTAGACTCTAGAGGTCCCCAAAAGTATAACAATAGTATTTGACCTTCAGCTGTAGGACAAGGGCAGCCCCCAAAGTTTTTCTGGCAGCTGTATAGTAGGACAGGTTTTCTATAGAAGGACTCCTCTGGCTGCTATGTCCAAGGTACACAGATGGGAGGAGAGTGGAAACTGCTGAGGTCACCCAGGTAAGACATGTGGAAAGCTAGAACCATTAGAATGGCAGGCAATGGGTTGAGATCGCTTTTAGAGCTCTAAGGAGGAAGAGCCCACAGGACTTGGATAGGGGGAGAGGGAGCATCAAGACTATTATTAGGTCTCCCTTTTGAGTGTCTGGTGGGATGGTGGCATCTTTAATTAAGTTTGGAAACAGAGGGATAAACGGACTTTGGGAGGAAGGTGATTGCCTATGAGACTGCCAGGTGGATCTGGAGTTTAGGACAGAGGTCTGGGGTAGGTAGTGATCAAGATAGGAAGTTGGTGATATAGAGGTGGAGACGGCTCCTCTGGAGGGCTGGAAACTTTTCTCAATGCTCCACAGCATCTACTTACAGACAAGACCTGTCCTCAAGTTATATACCAATTATTTACCAATTATATAACCCCTCTTAGTCAACCAGAGGAAAAGAAAGATAAAACTAAGAGAGAGTGTAGTAGAAATGGAAGAGGATGAGAGTTGTTCTGGTGCCTCCTCCTACTCATCCCAGCCACAGGGCCTTAGCACCTGTTGCATGAATTCCTGGACCACCCCTTACCCAGATGCTGTTTTGGCTGGTTCCTTAGCTTTCAGGTCAAATGTCACCTTCCCTGATCACTGTCTGATTGTCCTGTCCCAAACTGTGCTGCTCTCAGCTGTTTCAGCCACAGCAACTGATTTGACTTTGTCTGCCTGCCTGCCTGCCTGCCTTCCTCCCCTCTCCTCCTCCTCCGTCCCTCATTTCCTTTCCCTTTTCCTTTCCTCCCTCCCTCCCTTCCTCCTTTTCTCCCTTCCTTCCTTCTCCTCCTCCGCCCCTTCCTTCCTTCCTCCCTCCCTCCTTTCCTTCCTTCCTTTTCCTCCTCCTTCCCTTCCTTCTTTCCTTCCTTCCTTCCTTCCTCCCTTCCTTCCTTTTTCTGTTTTAGAGACAGGATCTTGCTCTGTTGCCCAGGCTACAGTGCAGTGGCATAATCACAGCTCACTGCAGCCTTGAACTCCTGGGCTCAAGTGATCCTCCTCTCTCAGCCTGCTGAGTAATTGGGATTCTATAGGTGTGCACCACCACACCCAGCTAATTTCTTTTTCTTTTTCTTTTTTTTTTAAGACATGGTCTCACTCAGGTCTGGTTGCCCAGGCTGGTCTTGAGCTCCTGGGCTCAAACAGTCCTCCTGCCTTGGCCTCCCAAAGTGCTAGGATTATAGTCATGAGCTACCAGGTCCTTTGCGGGTCTTTTTCCTGTTTCTCCTGACCATGTAAAACCCCTGAGGGCAGGGACCTTCTCTGTGTGTTGTTCACAGTTGCTTCTCCAGCACTGTCCTTGGCTTGAGTTATTTTCAGTTCCTCTTCCCTTCTCTTCCAGCAGCCACGCAGCAGCCACGCAGCAGCCACGCCTGTGTGTGGGCTGTAGCTCTTGTGTCTCTCTGGGGCCTGTTCCTCCCCTCAGCCACTGCTCTCTGCACTGGATCTGTGAGCAGGTCTTGTCTGGGTCACTTCTCTTCCGTCCCTCTGCTCTTCCATTGTATGATCCACATGGCAGCCAGGCCTCTGTCTAAAATGGCCATCTTCTCATGTGGTTCCCTTACCCAAAGTCCGCAAACGGCATCCGAAAACAACTCCAAATGCTGTATGACCCTTTCCAGAGTCCGTGATAGGCTAGCCCCTGCCTACCCTGCCCGTTTTCTCTCCTCTGCCCTCACTCTGCGTCATCTCCAGGATGCCGCTCCTCCTCTCAGCTGGGTGTCTCTGTTCTGCCTGCCATAGGTTGTAAGAGCTCTCTAAATACTTCTTGAATGCACGCGTGACAAATCCAGGACAACAAAGGGAGGAAGGGTACTCACCGGGACAGATTTGCCTCCTGCTTTTCTCCCCTTCCAGGGAAGCCTGGCAGAGCCTCTTACGTTCTCACTGCATCTCTCTCAAGCCCCAAACACTGTCCCTGGTCCCAGCATTTGGTGCCTGAGCCTCAACCCAGTCCCTCGAATTGCCTCCAGGGCCCCAGCCATCCCAGGCTGCCTTAATTAATTGTAAAATTGATTAAGCAGCCCCCTTTGTTAGGCTGGGCTGGTGTTTATTTGTATTTTCATACTATTATCCTTTTATACTTCTCTGGGCGCCTTCAGCTCTCTACTGACACCTTTTATTGGGGAAATGTTAATTTAAAAATCATCTATAATGCAGGTGTCACAAATCAAAGCTGTTCGGTAATGAGTTGCTCTTATGTCGTATAAAAACAATTAATTAAAACCCTTTCTGAGAGAGCCGTGCCGGCAGATTTATGTTTCCCAGGGTCTCCCCCTCGACCTTCCTTTCTAAGAACCCTCATGCACTCAGCTGGCTTCTATGGGGGGATGGTTTCCTCCCACCTCTCCCCAGGAAATAGAATTCCAGCCTGGTGGAGTGGAGAAGGCTCCAGGAGGGCGTCCGGCCTGACCGCCTTGCGTTATGGACCAGAGAGAGGGATTCTGCTGTGGCCACATAGGACCTGAGTGGCCACGCCAGCCTCAGAACAGGCTCTCCTGCCTGAGCCCTGTCCTCGTGATCACTGCTGGCCCTCCTGGCAAGGCTGATGGCCATGGCACACAGGAGCAATGGCACTGCTGGTCTAGCAAGTTCCAGTCTCCAGCCTCCTCCACAGCCCGGCCACAGCAAGGGAAGCAAGTCATTCTCTGCTGACAGAGGCAGTCACTCCATGGATGCCTTCCATCTTTGCTCATCAATTCTGCACTTTAATAGTCCAGGGCTCTAAGTTCTGATCTTGCCTCTGCTCCTGACCCATCCTGTCACCTTGGGTAAATCACTTCCCCTTGGTTGGACCTCAGTTTCTCTCTCTGCAAAATGGGTACACTGATTGAAACCAGGTGTTGCAGATTCAGATGCTCGTAGGTACCATCAATGAATGAGGCGGGCCCGGTGGGAACTGAGAAAAACCATAGAGAAGCATGCGCTATCTGAAGGAGACCGCCTCTATCCCCTTTGAATGCTCGTGGTCATAAGAGAAAGCAGGCCTGACGTTGCTCTTTGCAGAGAAACTGGAAATCCAGCTTGGGATTTCAAAATGTTGATGAGGGGAGTAGCCCTTGCTTAGTTTGTCCTTAGACGCCATTCTTCCATATCCTCTGTTCTGCTCTCAGGGGCTGGCCATGTCTCTCTGTTATCTACTGAGGTTCCAGGGTGGCCAAGTCATCCTGGCTCCTGGGCTTTGTCACCAACACCACCTCCCTCCCTCTGTCCTTCCCTCCCTCCCTCCCTAGCGGCTGGAGCTGGTGCTGAGCTCTGGGTTGCCTTCTGGTTTCTCCTCATCCGCATCTTTAGTCCTCATGTTAAATTCCCTCTGTTTGAAATACCTCCCATGGTTTATGGGTTCCTGGTTGGATCCTGATACATTTCATAATTTTATTAACAGACATGATCATGAATGAGCACAATAAAGAACAAGAATCTTGTCTGTGGGTGGCTGGATAGGATATGAAGATTCCCAGTTGTAATTTGGTTCACGGTGGACCTGGGAAATCAGACGCTAGCAGTCACTGCAGAAGCTTCTGGTCATATGTACTCTCCAGGGCATCTGAATCTGGCCGTTCTGCCTCCACTAAAAAGTGGCTTCTCATTCTCCTTTGCTGGGGCTGCTTCTGCCCCTTCCCCTGGTCACCCTCTCCCTGGTTGTGTTTTTATTAAATTTTTATTTATTTTTACTTTTTTGGACAAGGCTTTGCTTTGCCACCCCAGGCTGGAGTGTACGGACAGGATCACGGCTCCTTGTAGCCTCAACCTCCTGGGCTCAAGTGATCTTCCCATCTGAGCCTCCCAAGTAGCTGACCACAGGCACACCACAATACCTGACTAATTTTTTTTTTTGGTATTTTTGTAGAGATAAGGTCTTACTATGTTGCCCTGGCTGGTCTTGAACTCCTGTGCTCAAGTGATCTGCCTGCCTGGGCCTCCCAAAGGGGTGGTAGGATTACAGGTGTGAGCCATCGGGCCTGGCCTGGCGACTTCTTTTATGAAGGGGGATTGGGTGAGCTCCATGTAGGCAAATGACTTTCTCCCTCCCCCGACCTCTCCAGCCTTCTCCACAGCCCCGCCACAGTGAAGGAGTTGAGTCAGCACTGGAACCTGGGGCACACACCCTCAGGGGATCCGGCCCCTCTCTGTGTTCCCCTCTCTGCATTTGAGGAACTTGGCCTGCAGTCAGGGAGCCCAAGAAGTCCCTGCCAATCAAGGAGGGGGTGTGAGCTGGTGGAGGAGGCTGCCTCATGGCACAGGAGCTAATAGATCAGGCTCGGGGGTTCTGCTCCTGACTTCTAGATTGTTCCACCTCCGTATGAAATATGTTCCTTCCGTCTAACACTGTGTGACTTGGGGACCGTCCAGCTCAAATGAAAGAAGCCAAGCCATGCAGCAAGCTGCCCCCTCCCCGGTGTGGGATGCCCCCTGCCCCCCACCCAGCTCCCCTGCCCTCCCAGCCGAGGGAGGATCGCCTCCTGGTGATCTCAGCCTCCCCTCTGAGTGGGCTGTGAAGTGTCTAATCCAGGCTTTCATCTGGCATCCACAATTATAATGTCAAGATTGAATAATCTGCCTTTATCTCCCGGGTGACAGCCATGTAGAAACTTCAAAAGAAACAGTTTTGCTGGCATCTAACGGCTTTTGTTAATTACTATATCCCAAAGAAAATGAAATAAAGGAGGGAGAAAAATGATATTTCTCTGTGACAACTTTGTAAAAATATCAGTGATGAAGCGGCACGGTTTAAGGGCTTTAACTATTCATGTGGCTGAGATGGGGCCTCTACCCCCCTGCTGGGGAGCTGGAGCTGGAGCGTGCCCGAGGGTGCATGCACGCACACATGCACATACACACACACGCACACATGCACACATGCACTCGGATCTGCTCCCAGACCTCTTCACACACCATACATGTGGTTATGGGCACTGACTCTCATAACCCTCTCACATAGTCCTCTGCACCGCCCCCCCTACACACACTCTCTCTCTCTCTCTCACACAGCAGTACTGCTTCCTTCATTGGATGGTTCAGAACCCTTCCCATGCCCCCAGTTGGTACCAGGGACACAGGCTTGCAAGAGGGTCCTCTCAGGGTAGCAAGGCAGCCGGGGAGACACACAGGCAGACAGTAGCTCATTTTCTCTTTTTCCTCATGTCACACTGCACAGGTGTCACGTGCCATGTAGGCACCTGGGAACCATGTGGTGGAGGGAACAAGAGCACAGGCTGTGGCCGGGGCTTCCTGGGTTTGAATCCTGGCACTATCTTGTAGCTGTGTGACCTGGGGCAAGTTTCATTCAAACTCTCTGTGTTGGAATGTCTTCACCTGTGAAATGGGGAGAATAATAGGGCATCCTGGACAGAAGGAAGTACAAGATGAGGTAAATGAAGTAACACAGATAAAGTGCTCCCCGAATGCTAGCTGTCATTTAGAGGTGTGCAGAGTGGCTGACTCTGCCTGAGGAAGAGTGGCCTGGCATTACCAGAAGGCTTCATGGAAGAGGTGATATTTGAGTTTGCAGCACTGAAGGTTGGAGGAAAAGGAACACATATCCCAGGCAGAAAAAACACCTTGTGCAAAGACTTCCAGTCATGGTGGCGGATTCATGTCCCATTTGTGGTGGACATCTGGTATGACTGGAGGACAGTCTGAAGTATCAGGAGGAGAACTGGGTGGGAGAAGGTTCGGGAAAGGTAGGCATGTTACACCTTAGTGGTGATAGACCTTGGGTTTCATTGAGGGGGTGGAGTTTCTCTTGAGGAGCTGGGGGCTGCTGAAGGGCTACGGTTTGTTGAGGACCCCCATCAGATTGGGGGAGCCGTGGTGGAGCAGGGGGCAGGTGGGCATGGCCTGGAGTGGGCCTGGAGACAGGAGACCAGGCTGTGCTAAGAGGTCACGGGGCACCCCCACGCTCATGCGCTGACACACATGCACACTCACATGTGTTCATAAACACTCATCCACAGGCTCACAGTTACACACCAGTGCACACACTCTTTCCTTTCCTCTTGTTTTCCAAACAGCGCCTGCAGATGGACTTTTAAAGTGAAACTCCATTTCTCTGCAGTGGCTCCTGACTCCTCAATTACCAGGTAGTGGGTTGGCAGAGATGTGATTAATGACGGAAATTGCCAAAATAAACCTTGTGTGTTCCTCTGTGACATGAAGGGAATGCCTCTGAGGTAGAGCAGCACAGGGGCGACAGACAGCCTTAGTCCTATGGGGCAGGAGACCTGGCATCTGGTTCTGGTCTCAGTCTTCCCAGCTGTAAAATGGGAGAACTGATCTCGCTCTCCAAGAGCCCATTTAATGATATTGTTCTAGGATCTTCATGAGGGTTAAACGGTAACGTCAGTGTGTGACAGAAATGCCCCCACGTGGCAATGAGCTCATTTCAAAGCGAAAAGCAGTTTTGGGATAACAGTCTACTAAGTGCCAGGCACAGAGCCAGGTGCAGCAGGGGATTCAAACCTGAGTGGGAGAGTTTATCTGTGTCCTGCTCACTCCTGGCCCCAGCCCTCCTGTTACAGTGCAAGTGCCTGGAGGACAGACACTGTCTGGAAGGTGATGCCATGGTCCCTGGGCACTGAGTGAGGGAGAGGTGGAACCCCACTTCGTCAGAAGGGACAGTGTGTGTAGACTGAGCCAGGCCTCTGGGGGATAGGGAAGGTGAACATCCCAGGCAAGGGGCATAGCCTGGGTCCAGGAAGAAGCTGAGGATGTGCTTAGAACCCATCTTGACTGCCTGGAGCTCAGAGAGTGAGACCTGGACGGGCAAGGTCAGGAAGGTGTGGGTATTTGGAGGCCTGGGTCTTGGTTTTAAGGGAGAGTAACATAAAGTGGCTTCAGCAGAGGCAGGGAGGTACCGGAAGGCTCTACAAAGTATCGTAGGGGCACTAGGATACTTTGCAAGAGGGTCTTAGGGGGTGGAGTTTCCCTCGAGGACCTGGGTGCTGCTGCAGGGCTGTGGTCTCCTGAGGACGCCCATCAGATGGAGGGAGCCGTGGAGAAGCGGAGGCAGGTGGGAGGAGCTGTTGGCCTTTAGGAGCTCTTGGTCACACGACTGGCCAGCCTGAGGGACCTGTCAACTCCTGTTTTTTGTTTTTTTTTTAATTTATTATTATTTTTTTGAGACAGAATCTTGCTCTGTCACTCAGGCTGGAGTGCAGTGGCACAATCTCGGCTCTCTGAAACCTCTGCCTTCCGGGTTCAAGTGATTCTCCTGCCTCAGCCTCCCAAGTAGCTGGGACTACAGGAGTGCACCACCACGCCCAGCTGATTCTTGTATTTTTAGTAAAGGCAAGCTTTCACCATACTGGCCAGGCTGGTCTCAAACTCCTGACCTTGTGATCCGCCCACCTTGGCCTCCCAAAGTGCTGGGATTACAGGCGTGAGCGACTACGCCCGGCTCAACCTCTGTTTTTTTTTTTTTATCATGACTTTTTTGCTCTTTTTCTCTATTGAGGCTAGCTGGCTTATGAGGAAAATGGACACCCCTTTTCAGCTTGCCACAACCTGGACTGAACAACCAGGGTTCTCTGGGGAGAGGCCCTGATGGGTCTCACTGGAGTCTACTCAGATTTGACTAAAGGGGTGAAGTACTACCATGGGCAAAGCATGGGCAACCCCTTTGCAGGATTGTAGGGGTTTGACTGGCCGCCACTCTCCCTCCCTCCGGCTTTAGAAGCCTGGCAGAAGACTGCATGGATGTTTGTAGGCCATGGAGACCCATGGCAGGGGGGTCCACCATGTCTTGAAAAGGCTGCCTGACTCTAGAGTCACAAGTAGATGCAATGAGCAGGGAGGGAGCCAGAATAAAGCAAGAATATCCCAAGCTTTCTGGGGAGATCCTGTCCTCAAATTCTCCCTTTCCCATGAGAAGCAGCAACCGGTGTTTCTTGGTATTTGTGGTCAGGTCTTGACCCACGGAGGCAGGCAGGTAGAGAAGATTGGTGACTCTACCCTGGAAGGCAGGAGACCGGAATGGGAAGTTTGAGGCCTGGACTAAGAGATGACCCTGTTGGCAGAAGGAGGACGCCAGGGCAGGCACATGGAATCCCGTCATCCCTGTCCACCTGCCTGCTCCAGGAAGCAGGCATTTGCCCTGCTGGGATGTTTTGGAAATGCACAACCTCGAATGGAGCCAGAGAGGAGAGGAGTCGGTGCACTGGGAGGAGTGAATGGAATTCTGCTGTTTTGCAAACATTTCAAAGCAGCAGGAGCCTTCAGTCACATGAGCCTCCTCCCCACATAAAGCAGAAAGACCTGGGGCTGCTGCAGGTGGGAGGCCTGCAGGCTCACTCAGGACAGCCGCGGAGGCTAGGAGGGGCGCCCCCTGCGGTTGTGTAAGGCAGTCAGCCCAGCCACACAGGCTGGCCCTGGCCCACTGGTTGTCCTGATCTTGTCCCCAAGCCACCTCCTAGAGCTTCACTGAAAATTCCTCACCTGGATGTGGCCAAGTGAGAGACACCAGCTTGGAATCCCGTAGATATTGGTGACTAAGCAGGGTATTCCACTCAAGGCAGAGCTATATTGAGGTGACTGCCTTTAGAAGTTTGGACAAAGTCACGGGGCTTTAGCTGGCATTGCACTGATGCCCTCTTTGACCCTGGACCCCTGTATGTTAAGAATCTTATGGGACTACCTCTTCCCTCCGGCCCCTGTGTCAAAGTGTCACCTGTGCACATGCTTGTCTGTGTGTGTTTTGAGATGGAGTTTGCTCTATTGCCCAGGCTGGCGTGCAGTGGTGTGATCTTGTCTCACTGCAGCCTTGGCCTCCGGGTTCAAGAAATTCTTCTGCCTCAGCCTTCTGAGTAGCTGGGATTACAGGTGTGCGTGACCATGACCAACTAATTTTTGTATTTTTAGTAGAGATGGGGTTTTGACATGTTGGCCAGGCTGGTCTCAAACTTATGACCTCAAGTGGTTCACCCACCTCAGTCTCCAAAAGTGCTGGGATTACAGGTGTGAGCCACTGCACCCGGCCCACATGCTTTTGAACTGGGCACACTCATTCATTTAGATTACGTATTTCCCTTTCTTCTTAGATCTCATTTAAAACCCATACTGGTGGGGTTTGGGTTGCAGCATCACAGTAAGGGGCTCCTTCTGCCCTCTCTGGACCCCTGGGCATGTCCAGTGCTGACAGCCTTCTCTCCAGAGTGCTGATCCCAAGGTTTCAGAGCCCTCAAAGCTCTGAGTGTCCCCTGTGATGCCGGCAACATCTCCCTCCTGCCCCAGCTAAGCCTCCTTGTCCCCAGAGCCCCTCTGCGTGGCAGTGAGGAGGGAGCTGTTCATTCCCCCCCAATTAACCCTGCCTGCCCGAGGGGAGCACTGGCCCCTGGATCCAATCTCACCTCCCTCCCGCTAGTCATTAGTCTCCCCCGCTGCAGGTAGAGTGACAGGCGGGCTCAGGAGCTCCTGAAAAGGCCTTTGTTTTATCGCCTTCAGTTCAGATGCTTCAGAGCACTAGCAGGCCATATTTTAATCTCAGGTCTTTGCAAACAAAATCGTTAAAAGCAGATGGCTGTGAAGACTGCCATGAATATTAATAGATATTGAAAAAAAAGCCCCTTAATCTTTCCATAAATCTTTCCGAGGAGGTAGGGGAAGACTCAGAGATGAGGGCTGCAGTGTAGTTGCAGGTACCCTGGCCCTTCCTATCTGGGCTTGATCCTAATGACTGAGGAATTACCACAAAGGTAGGTGGTTCCAGCACAAAGGTAGGTGGTTCCAGCCCAGAGCTGGGCACCGAGATAGGCCCAGAGCAGCAGTCTCGGGCTCACCATCTCCTGTCATCCTCTCTCCTTCCCTTGCAGAGCTGGGGAGTGAGGACCCAGCTCCTGCTCAGCACCCTCATTCATGCTGACGCCAGCTGTGGTTGGGACCTGTTCCCTTGGTGCTGTAAGTAAAGATGCTGTTCACTGTCACCCATCGTGCACCAGTTTCCACACCTATCAGCCTTGCATCAACCTTTCAAGGTGGGATTATCATCCCCATTTCACAGATTAGGAAAGAGGCTCAGGAAATAGAAACAGCTGGCTCCAGATTACTGAGTAAGTGGAACAGAAGCGATCTGGACCCAGTGATCTGGATCTGAAATCCTGTGTGTTAAGAGTCTTCTAGGGCCACCGTATCCCTCTCGCCCTTTGCCAAAGTGTCACCTGTGCACCTGCTTTTGCACTAGACACTATTCACTCATTTGGATTATACATTTCTCTTTCAGTTCTCTTTTAAAATGCAAACACTCCTGGGAAAGGTAACCTATTAAGTGGCTGAGAAACATTAAAAGCTGTTCAGCTGCTTTTAGGACCTGAGTTGAAGTCTTAGCCCAGCCATTTCCTGGCTCCGTGACCTTGAGGCAGCATTTAATTTCACAGAGTTTATTTCCTCTGGAAAACAGTGGGAATAATGAGACAACTCTATGAGCTAGACAGAAGGGGCAGGAATTCGAAGAGATCAAAGATAGGAAAGCACTTTGAAAAACCACACACCATCGTATACCTGCAGAGGAATATGGTCTTCATTGTTGTCCAAACACCTGATTCATTTCCTGATCGCTTTCATGGTGATATGAGGGAATAAGTAACTGGGCAGCAGGGGGCAGAGGTGAAGAGAGCAGGGGGCACAGCCTGGTGGGAGCGGGGTGGTGGGTGGCAGGAAGGGACATGGCTGCTCTACAGAGCCAAGGGCATTGGTCCTAAGCTTTTTTTTTCTTGGCCGGTGGCTTGCCTTGCGTTATGCTTCAAATCTAATTCAGTCCATCTTCCTCCTTCCTCCCACCTCACTCTTCCATTCCTTTCTTCCCACTCCTCCCTTCCTCCCTCCCCTCCTCGTTGTCCGTCTCTCTCTCTCTGCCAACAAATGTTTTCGGAACACTTGCTAGTGTTCCAGGGGTGGGAAATCAATAGCAAGCATGAGCAGTGTGGTCCCTGCACTAAGTAAGTAACAAACAAATAAATCCAACAGGTGCATACTGGATAAGCATGTGAGAAACAGACAAGGGACCCATTTTAAATAGGTGGAGGCCTGTTTGTGCAAGCCGGTTCTACAAAGCTGACATATGCTGGGATGGCACCCCATATGACCAAGGCTGGAAAGTCCTTAGAGGACACAGGTGAGAGCCAGACAGTGAGATGAGCAAAAAGAGTGAGCCAAGGGAAGCATCTTTTGGTGTGCTGCTTTCACCAGGCAATAGCCCAGGCCTAGGCCCAGGCCCAGCCCCTGGCCAGGCCATGCCCCTCCTAGAGTCCTCCCCTGTCCAAGCCCCACCCCCATGATGGCCCTCCCCTGGCCTGGTTCTGCCCACAGGCACCTTCCTTATATGGGATAATCTGGCTGACCTGCTGCTTCTAGGAGTGGGTTTAAGTGAATCTCAAATACTAAGAAGAAGAGAGTGAGGTGGGGGCCTAGGAGGGGCTGACCGCGGTTCTCTGGCTTTAAGTTTTCATGCACAGCGTTCACAGGAGCCAGTTTTGAGAGAAAACTCAGAAATGGAGAAAGCAATCCATAACTTGAGTCCCATTAAACTGTTGCTGTTCCAAATGCAACCAGTTCTTGGAGCCTGAGTACAAAGAGGCAGAAACTTGTCACGTTTCAACAAACATACTTTATTATACTGTATAATTTAAGGTATCATTTTATTCAAGTGACATTCAAACGTGTGAAAAACGGTTGCATATGCCATAGCCATTAATGAAATCATTACGTACAAATGGTTACGCTTTACCAAGTCATTCGTTAAAAGTAAATTAATGAGGGGGACAGCATTAAAATATTTCGCAATCATTACCAGGTCCAGCCTAACCCACTTTTATAAATATTCATCAACAAAAACGTGCCTCAAGAACTCACCCAGTAAATTAAATTCTCGTCTTGAAGTGTTTTGCTTCTATTAATGGCATCAACCGTGGTACTTTCTTTGATTTGTTTTCCGGAACTTTGGGATATATTGTACGGAAATAATGACAAACTCTGAGTAATCGCTGATAATTACGCCAAATCTATTATTCCCATGGTATTTACATTTTGATTACTATTTTCTCCCCAAAGGCAATGTCTTGAATCTATTCTAATACAAAGCAAAATAGTATCTGAGATTTTCAGGGCTGGAAGGAAACTCAGAAATTAACTAGTACGGCCCTCACCTGATGTTTGAGTCGTCTGTCACCATCTCTGTCATGTGTACTTTGCTTTCTTCTTAAATACCTCCAATGATGGGGAACTCATTACCTCTGTGTCCCATTCCATTCTTAGATACTTTTGATTATCATTACCACTTGTTAACTTTCATGCACGTTCTTAGCCCCAGGCATCAGAATGGAATGAAAAATTCTTCACAAAAATGGGAAAGTTGTTCTGTAGGTACTATCACACTCTGGTCTTCTCGTAAATCTTTGGCCTACAGTTTAAGCATTTCCAGGATATTTGAAACTTCCTCTAAGGAAGTGAACTCCAGCATCTTGTCTTTCTTTCTCTTTCCTGCAGAGTAGGCCTTGCCATGAAGGCCCTGCAAGATCTGGTCTCTAGCTTTATCTTCCCATCACCCACAGTTTCTCTGTGTGCTTTAATCAGGTAATCCTGAGCCACGGCTGGTGGCCCTACACAGACTGCTCCTTAGCTTTGAGCCTTTACACAGGCTTTCCCCTCTGTCTGAAATGCTCTTTCCCCTTTTTCTGCCTGTTGAACTCCTATTCATCCTGCAGAACCCATGTTCAGTGGTCATTACCTCTGTGACACCATCCTTGATTGAATCCCAACCCCTCCCCATGACAGACTGATCACACCTCTTTCCTACACTACTTCTGTTCTTTATAAATATTTAGTATTTTCCAAGGGAGTGGGAGAGAAGAAAGGCTAGGTTCATGAAGGGTCCCAGGTTAAACTTTTTTTTTTTTTTTTTTGCTTAAAACAACACATTTATTATCCTACAAATCTGTAGAACAGAAGTCCTTTCTTTGGCTCATGGCCAAACCTTCCTTCATCTTCAAAGCCAGCAATATCGGGCTGATTCCTCCCAGATTGGACTTTTGATGTTATCCTCTAAAGAGGATAGTTAGACTTGTAGCCTCAGAGCAACAACATTCAAAGAGAGATGATCATCCACGGCTTACATCTTCTGCCCCGTCGCCAGCCCACGTTACTTAGCGTGCGCTCTGAAATCACATTATTTTTGTAAATAATGTAGCTGTCTTGGAAAGAGCATAATTTTTATTGCATTGTATTTATAAGGCTAAAAGCATTAATTTGTGAAATGTAAACATTTAAAATCATCCACGGTGTTGTAACCTTGTTTTGACCTTTTTTTTTTTTTTTTAATATAAAGGATTTATTATGAGTTGGCTCAAGCAATTATTGACATTTTAAAAGCCATTACTAATAAAAACAAAATATGATAGTGAGAGCCCCTCTGGTCTCCAAGAAGTCATGCTAAGTACACACACCACACGGAATGAATTTCCCTGCCCACTGTGTGTCCAGCTTTCCAGTCCACACACATCACTCAGTGGTTAAGAGTGCACGCTCTGGAACTAGTTTGCCTGGGTTCATGTCTACCTAGGCGACAGAGTGACTCTGGGCCAGTTCCTGACCTCTCTGTGCCTCACCTTTCCCATCTGTAAAATGGGGGGTAATACTGGCACCTACCTCATCAGAGGTTGTAGTCACTAATCATGATGGTGATGTCAGGAGCCTGTATGCGGCTGTGCTCTGTAAGCCTACCCTGTCACTACTGGCCTCAGCACAGCCCCTGGTCCAGAGAGTGGAGTCTGCACACATCTGCTACAACTCTGCAACCCCATGGTCCATACCCTTCATCTAGAAAAACCGCCCATGGAGATGGTGCACACTGCCCCCCTCTCTTGCAGACTCTACGCATGGCCTCTCCCGGACACTGGGAGCATCTGTGGGGATGTCTGGAAGCAAATAGGGACCTATTACCAGCTGGCATTTTCCTACATCCTTAGACAGGAGCCATCAGATAAGGCTACTCCCATTTTCCTCTTGCCCTCAGAAAGGCATAGAATCGGGGGGTCAAGTAAGATTTTTCCACCATCAGCATGCTATCTGTGGCTGCATTTAGTTTTATTTTCCAATGAACAACAGCCTCTTCAGGAGCCAGATCTCGTCCCCTGTTGTCTAGCAAGGAGCTGGAAGGACAGCCCAGCTGTCCTCCAGGTGAAATGTCTGGTTCCACCCCTGATCCCCAGTGCTGTTGCTGCCCGAGTGCTGAGGCTCCTCTGGGAGGAGGTGGGTGCTGTCGTGCTGGCAAACTTGGTTTTTACCTCCTTTCATCGGGAGGCCTTCCCAGTGGGTATTGAGTCCTCATTATCCTCTCCTGGAGGGATCAGTTGAGAAGGCAGCATAAGGCTGTCTTTTTGGGGGAACAGGGAAAGGAGAGATTCAGGGATGTACCCAAGGCTGCACAGCTGTGGCATGCAGGGGAAGCATTGGAGGACTGCTTTCTATGGAGCAGAGTGAGCACTTTGACTGTGAGGGGCGAGAGGGGCGACTTGTTCAGTAGAGTCAAGGTCTCCTGGGTATGGTGTCTGTGCAGAGCTTAGCGAAGCAGATGTGTCTCTGTGTGTGCTGGTGGGAGCTGGTGGGTGGGATGGGAAGGTGGAGAGAGGACTTTGGCAGTGTCATTCACTCATTCCAAGGACAGCTTGTCACCTGAGGCAGCTGCCTTGAGATTCAGAGAGAGAAACCTCCTCACTCCTCCATGCCAGGTGGGGTACAGAGAGATACAGACTCAGCCACACGAAACCGCAGAAAGAGATAAACACGGAGACAACAAACAGAAAAAGGATCGTGAAGAGTAGCCCAAGACAGAGAGAGCTACAGGGGCAACTGGGAGGAGAGTTCACCAGCATCCATGGAGATGCAAGTCAGAGAGAAATACCCAAGGCAAATGAGGTCTGAGAGAGTAGTCCAGACTTAGGGAGACAGGTCAGAAGCCAGGGAGATGCATCCAGAGACCTAGGAAGGCAGAAATGCAGGAGAGACTTTAACCCATGCACATGGAGGCGTGAAGACAGCGAGACAAGAAGACAGACAGAGCCAGCCACACAAACCCGCTGGCTCCCAGGCAGGTCAGCCAAGCAGCAGAGAAAATAGTTTGCTGGACGAAGCCCCGGCAGGCCTTGAGAGACAGTCCCCTGATGGTCAGTGGGCACATGGATCAGAAATTGGGGCTGGCAAGTCTGTGGCTGCAGAGAGGTACTGGGGTGAAGGCTGAGCCTTTCCTTTGCACCTGCACCAGGTGCCCAGAGCCCAAACAAGGGTGGATAGTACAGACCCACCTGCCCCTGGCCATTTCACTGAGCCTCAGCGGTGGCGATGATCATTGTCAGGAAGGTCCCAGCCCTGACCCCCATTTGCCAGCTCGAGCTTGACTTGCAGGGAGCAGACAGCCTGCTCTGTTGCGCCGGCTCCTGGCGGCCCAGCCTGCTGTTGCTCTGGCCTCCCCACAGCTCTGCGCCTCAGAAGCTTCTTGTGGGGAGGAGGAGAGGGAGTGCTGCATGTTTAAGACATAGGGCACAGGCTTACCAGGTACACCAGAACGGTCATGTTACCCTACAAGCATAAGTTGAGCTCAGGCACCAGGCGCTAGGTAAGTGTTTGTATGAGGTACAAACTGTTTAAAAAGGGACCTTCACTGGTCTGGGCCAGTTGTAATGGGAAAGCATGGCCAGGTGAGCTTGGCAGCTGTCAGATTAAAAATCAGTTTTGAATAAAATAAATCTATTATAGTTCTAGAAACTCTCCCTGGACCAGGAATGCAGAACAGGGGCTGTGTGACTTTATTCCCCATCATCTCTTCCACACCTGGCACTGAACGGGCACTGAATGTATTGATGACTGAATGAGTTCTAACATGTCTATCCATATTAATAACTGTGATTTATCTAGTGCTTGCAGGCCAGGCATTTGGCCAAGCACGTTGCATTATATCTAATCTGGCAATGCCTCTGAGGGATAGGGACTCTTGCAATCCATTTTACAGTTAGGAAAGTGAGACCCACTGGGGCAAAGTGATTTTTCCAAGATTACAAGTGGAAAATGATGCAGCTGGTCTTGGTATCTGTGTTGTCTGACACTAGATACAGCAATCTTGCAGTGCCATTGGGCAGCTTTTCATAAAGCATTGCTCTAGTTGGCACAGTTTTTCATACCTGTTACCTCAATTGCTTTGCAAAACAGTCAGCTCTCAGCTGCCCCCATCTCCAGGCTGGATACTGAACCAACCTCCTCCCTGGTTTCCTGACTCCCTTTCTGCCCTTCTGAACAACTCCCCCGCCAGCAGCCAGGGTGACCTTCGCAGCAGGCAAGTCTCACTAGAGTGTCTCAGAGAACTGGGGCTTCCAATTGCTTGTGGGGTGAGGACATGGTTCCTGAATGCAGCCCATCAGGCCCCACTAAGCACATGGTATCTTAACCGGCAAACATGAACTATCAGGGGGATGGGAAATCAATGTCATGGCTTGTGACCCTAAAGCAAAGACATAGAATGAGCTAGAATAGAAATAGAATAGAAAATCTCAGAGTGGTCACATTTAATGTGGCAAGAGTAACTGTTTCATCAGTCTTTTTGAAGTGTTTGTATGCAGGTAATTATACATGTGTGCACATGTGTGTGTTCTGTGTTCTGGGTCAGCATACAAAATGTGTTTCTTACCATAGGGCATCGTCAGAAATGTGAGAATCCAGTCACACTGGCACTCCTGGCCCAAGCTCATGTAGCCCACACACTCTGGCTCTTAGCCAGCAGCTGCATGGTCAGCTTTAAGCTCCTTTCGGGTTTTAGTCAAAGATATAGGGCTTTTACCTGGAAAGTTATTTTTGCCTCTTCATTTAAATAACTGAATCTCATTCTTGCTTTCTTCTTCTTTTTTTTTTGAGACAGAGTTTCACTCTTGTTGCCCAGGCTGGAGCACAATGACATGATCTCAGCTCACTGCAACCTCCGTCTTTTGGGTTCAGGCGATTCTCCTGCCTCAGCCTTCCCAGTAGCTGGAATTATAGGCACACGCCACCATGCCCAGCTAATTTTTAAAAATTTTTAGTAGAGATAAGGTTTCATCGTCTTGGTCAGGCTGGTCTTGAACTCCTGACCTCAGGTGATCCACCCACCTAGGCCTCCCAAAGTGCTGGGATTACAGGTGTGAGCCACTGTGCCCAACCTCATTCTTTATCTCAACTCAGGCACCGCTTCCTCCGTGAGCCCTCCCTGCCCCTCCACACAGCACCAGGGACTTCCCCTTTGTAGTGCTTCTCATTGTGGCATTTTGACATGTGTTCACGTGCTTATTCCACTGATGGCAGCCTCTCCACTAGTCTGTGCTCCATGGGGGTGTCACCTAAGGGAGGACAGCTTGTCTAGAGTGCCCTACAGGGGCTGTAAAAGGTTTATTTTTGCTAACCATCGTTCCCTGTGTCTAGCTATCACCATGCCTGGAATACCCTAGGTGTTGAACAAACGCTTGTAGAATGAATGGATCTGGATGGGCAGAGTACTGCTGTGATCTTTACAGATGGGGAAGCAGAGCCCCAGAGGGCCCTAGAGTGACCTGCTTAAGGCCCCAGCCAGGTGAATCTTGAGAAGCCCTTCTGCTCTCCAGTCCCACAATTGCCACCACAGCATTTCGCAGTCCCCAAAGTCTGGCTCAAGGTGTCAGTCTGGGTCCTCCCTCACTGTCCCTGCCCTCCTCATCCTCCCGTCCTTAGCTCTCTCCCACTGTGGCCTCTGGGCTCCTTCTCCCTCTCCAGCTGGCTGACGCAGGGGGTGGCTGGGGGAGGCACAACTCAGAAAGTGACAGCGACAATATTAGGAGTGAAAAAGATCAATTAAGCCCATCGAGCTGATTTGTGAAGCTGATTAAATTAGGAGTCTCCCTGGGGGCAGAGGCTCTCTCAGGTTGACAGACCAGCTGCTGGCTGCTGCAGGTCCTTGTCAGCCCCCAGGGTGCAGGGGCGGGGGCACTTTATCCTGTTCTGTGCATGGAGGGGGGATGAGGGGACGCTCCCTTTAGAAAGCCCTGTCAGGGCCAAGCTCAGCGCCCAGCCCGTGGTCCTCTGTGCTTTCTTATGGAATCTCTTGAAATCCTGGGGTGCTGAGTAGATTGGCCTGACTTTAAAATAAGACCCTGAGCCTCAAAGAGCTTAGGTGGCCTATGTGGGGCCACCCAGCTGGTAGGCACAGATAAGCGCTGGAGCTGGGACTGGAAGTCAGGTCCTTCTGTTCCCTCTATGTTCAGTCTTCTCCTTGCCGGTCTCCATATCCGGCCTCAACATCCTGATCTATTACTATATTTTTTAGGCTCAAGGCTCCTGTCCCCACTGTCCATCCCTTTCCCCTTTGACTGGGTCTAATCAGATTAGCTCTCCAGTAACCCAACCCCTCTGCCTTGGTCTCAGGACTCCCTTTCATGGACTGTCCGCACAGCATCTCTGGCCAGAATATTCTCCTAGTACTTCAGAATCCATCCCCGTCTCCAGGCTTCTGGGTAGGGGCTGGGGAGAGGGATTTGGACAGAGGCTGTAGTGTGAGTAGGGGCAATGGACCCTGGGGAGGTTACAGAAATGAGGTCGGCCTCTCCAGAGTGCCAGACCTACGGTAGGGAGCGCTTTGAAAGCCAGGCTGCAGAATTTGGCCATCCTCAAATACCACCTTTAATGGCAAAGGAGGGACAGGAAAACTCCCGAAGACCAGGTAGCCACAGGGTGCTACATTTCTGGATGGAAAGGGGGCCACGCAGGTGACACTGGAGTGGCAGATGCCCGGGAAGGAGTGCTAAGTGTGGGTTGGGGGTGGGATTTGATGGGGGAGAACAGAGGAGGGCTTCATAGCAGGGGTGGCCTTGGGGCTGAGTCAGGAAGAGGACTGAGCAGCCTGCAAGGGTGAGAGTATGTCAAGGAGCCTGAGGGTCCTTTAGCCCTGGACAGAGATGGGGCTGCAGGGAAGCAGCTGACCCTTAGGACCTGATTTCTTTCTTTCTTTTCTTTTTCTTTTTTTAAATTTGAGACGAAGAGTCTCATTTTGTTACCCAGGCTTCAGTGCAGTGGCACAGTCTCAACTCACTGCAGCCTCTGTTCTGCCTCCTGGGTTCAAGTGATTCTCCTGCCTCAGCCTCCTGAGTAGCTGGGATTACAGAGACATGCCACCACATCCAGCTAGTTTTTGTATTTTTAGTAGAGATGGGGTTTTGCCACATTGGCCAGATTGGTCTCGAGCTCCTGATCTCAAGTGATCCGCCCACCTCGGCCTCCCAAAGTGCTGAGATTACAGGCATGAGCCACCATGCCTGGCCTGATTTCTTATACCCAGGTCTTCTTTCTTTCTTAGAGCAAACCTGTGCCAAATCTATAATTAATTTAAAAAAAAAAAAACACAAAAGCAAACACAGGCTCAGAGTTGTGTGGCTGTAAGTGATAGAATCATAATTCATACCTAAGTCTATGGGGCCTTGGGAGACTGAGATCTCTCGTGGACTAACTGCCAAAACCTCTGCAATCTGGGGTTGGGGGGCAGAGACGAGGAGCCCCAGAAGCCTTGAAGGGCCAGATAGCCTGGTGGTTAGGAGCACAGGTTGTAAAATTAGGCCGAGTTCACTCTTCTGGCTCTGCAACTTGCTTGCTGTCTGGCCTTGGCCAAGTTAATTTGCCTTTGTGTAGTTTATTTTCTTTCTCTATAAAGTGGGGATATTAATAGTACCTACCTCATGGGGCTGTTGCGAGGGCTAAATAAATGTACGCCCACGAAGAATTCAGAACAGTGTCTGTCATTTGATAAATATCAGCCATTCTTACTCAGGATGGAGCCAGGATATAGGGGCTTTAGGCCAGGCCAGGAAAGGCAAAGTCTTCTAAGCCAGTGCTCCCTGCCATCTTGGTATGTCTGTGAGTCTGAGCTACCTGTGCTGGTGCGGCCTGGGTGCTGTCTGGCTGCCCAAAGTGGATTACATCCATGTCACTGTCCAGCTGCAGAGTTGAGTCCTGCATCCTCTTGCCATCTAACAGGCGGGGAAAGTGAAGCTCAGACAGGTTGCAGCAGATCTGCTCTTTGATTTGGGGCAAGTCAGTCCTAGAGCCCTACCCCCACCCCAGATTCTGATTCCTGGTCCGGGCTCTCTACATTACCCTGCAACTAGTTTAATTTTTTCCAGGCAGACGCCATCCTCATGGCAGAAGCATTTTTTTTCTGTAATCTTATTTGCAATTGCTAATGAGAAGCAGGGCCACTCTCCATTTCTAACCCTCATCCTCATCTCTAATTTGTTTCCAGAGGCTGGGGCTGAGGCTTCTGCCATCTCTGTGAAATATTAGTAATTATTTCTCAATTACTTCTCATTGGGAAGCAACTCTTGGAGATGGAGCTCTGGAAGCTGGAAGAAGCCATAAGGATGAAGTTTTGATCTGGTGTAAACCTTGCCAAGAGGCACACATGCTCTGTCGTTGCTGCTCCAACTTGAGGGCTGGGCTGGGTGGCACATGACTCTGTCCCCATCTCTTTCCTCACCGGGCCTCTAGCCCAGCTCGGTTCCCAAACACGGAGCTGCTGCAGGTCTCAGATGCCACAGAGAAGTGGAGAGGGAAAGGGAGGAGAAGAGGCTTCTTTGTAGTCTCAGTAAATGCAGCTCTGTCCCTATAGCTTATAGGATCACAGGCCTTAGGGTCATCCTTGACTCTTTCTCTCACACCACAAATACAATCTAGGAGAGAATCCTCTGGGTTCTACCTTCAGAATCCATCCAGAATCTGACTGCTTCTCACCATCTCCACGGCCCCCCTCTAGTCCAAGCCAGCACCATCACCCACCTGGATTATTTCAGTAACACCCTAACTAGTCTGCCTGTGGTCACCCTTTGCACAGAAGCCAGGGGATTGTTTTATAATTCCACTTTTCATGCAACTATTTGTCCTTTTAGCTAAACTGCTTTGCATTTTTTAAAGTTTCTTTTTTTCAGTTCTAGAGATTACATATATGTCCTTAACTTTTCACAGTCAGTTTAGAGTTAATACTTTATCACTTTATGTAAAATATAGACCTCTTACAAATATTTGCCATCCCCATTTTATGTTGTTGTTTTCATATATATGACATCTACATACATTATAAACCCTATAAGACAGTGTTATCATTTTTGCTTTAAGCAGTTATCTGCATATTAAGGAAATTAAGAGGAAAAATAACTTATAATTTTATATATTTACCAACTATTTCAAATACATTTCTGGTGTTCTTTTTTCTTTTCTGAAGATCCAGTGCCTCTTTGATTTTATCTTGCTTAATTCTGAAGAACTTCTTTTAGTATTCTTATAGTTCAGGTCTTTTGGTGACACATTCCATATATTTTCTTTTAAATGAAATGTGGGGAACTGGGTTCAGGACCTCCCCATGGATACCAAAATCCATGGGTGCTCAAGTCTGTTACATAAAATGGCATAGTGTTTGCATATAACTTCTGAACATTCTCTCATACACTTTAAAACACCTGTAGATTTCTTATAATACCTAATACAACGTAAATGCTATGTAAATAGTTGTTATATAATTTAAAAAATTTCACTGTTTTTTGTTGTTGTATTATTTTATCTTTGAAAAATATTTTCTGTCTGAAAAATATTTTCCATTTTATCTTTGAAAAATATTTTCTGCTCCAGGCCTCCATAGTTTCTGGTAAGAAGTCTGTGGTTATTTGAATCTTTGTTCTTCTATGTAATGTGTCTTTTTCCTCTGGCTGCTTTCAAGATTTTCTTTTTAACTTTTATTTTTAGCAGTTTGAATGAGTGCATGTAAATTTGTGTTTTGCACCAATTTGGAAAGTGAGTATTGTTGTTTTTCCCACTCTTTTGTTCTTTTTCTTTGCCAGTATTTCATTCTTTTTCTTTTCTCTCTCCTTCTCTCTCTCTCTCTTTTTGTCTGAGAGGGCTGCTGGCCTTGAGCACTCATGCTGAAGCAGTCCTCCAGCCTCAGCCTCTTGAGCAGGTAGGTCTGTGCCACCATACTGTTTTGCCATTATTTCTTAAGAAAAAAAAATTATGCTGTCTTATTCCTCTCCTTCCTTCTGGCACTCCAATTATGCATATATTAGATCTCTGATGTTATCCCACAGACCTCTTAGACACTGTTCATTTTTTTATCCCCTCTTCCAGTTCCTCTTTTTTTTTTTATTTTAGATTAAATCTGTTGATCAAGTTAAGCTCACAGATGGTTATTTTTCATCTTCATTCTGGTTTTTTTTTTTTTTTTTTTTTTTTGAGATGGAGTCTCATTCTGTCACCCAGGCTGGAGTAGCATGATCTCAGCTCCCTGCAACCTCTACCTCCTGGGGTCAAGTGACTCTCCAGTCTTAGCCTTCTGAGTAGCTGGGAGTACAGGCAGGTGCGACCACGCCCAGCTAATTTTTTGTAATTTTAGTAGAGACAGGGTTTCACCATGTTGGCCAGGCTGGTCTCAAACTCCTGACCTCAGCGATCTGCCTGACTCGGCCTCCCAAAGTGTTGGGATTACAGGCGTGAGCCACTGCCCCCAGCCATCTTTATTCTGTTTTAAGCCCATACAGTAATTGTTTAAAATAGTCCAGGTATTGTGTTTTTCAGTACTGGAATTTCCACTTGATTCTTTCTGTGTTTTTATTTCTCTTTAGAAGTTTCCTCTCTCTTCATTCATTATGAGTGTATTTTCTTTTGCCTTGTTTAGCACTGTCCAATAACTGCTTTATGGTACTTGTCTGATAACTTCAAATTCTAAGTCATCTGAGAGTTGATATCCATTGATTATCTTTTTTCTTGAGGATGGATTATATTTTTCTAATTTCTTGTGTGTTGATTCTGTTTTTTTTTTTTTTTTAGAAAAAGAGAAAAGGAGAAAGAAACAGCAAAAGAAAGAAAGAAAAAGAATGAAAGAGAGAAAGAAAGAGGAAGAGAAAGAGGGAGAGAGAATGGGATTCTTGTTTTATTGCCCAGGCTAGAATGAAGTTTAAAAATGGGTATTAATAAACTCTTTTGTGCCAATAATTGTGCTTAACAATGGAGACAGGAAGGAATAGGGGATGAAAATAACAAATAAGCAGCCAACCAATATTTTATTTAAACCTGCGAAATGCTATACAATTGCTGAGGAGTGATTTACTTCCAATTATGTGGTCACTTTTAAAATAGGTATAATGTGATACTGAGAAAAATATATGTTTTGTGGATTTGGGGAGGAGAGTTCTGTAAATCTTTGTTAAGTTTACTTGTTCCAGGTCTGAGTTCAAGTCCTGGATATCCTTGTTAATTTTCTATCTCGTTGATCTGTCTAATATTGACAGAGTAATGTTAAAGTCTCCCACTATTATTGTGTGGGAGTCTAAGTCTCTTTGTAAGTCATTAAGAACTTGCCCTATGT
>CAUYQU010061001.1:0-54279 GCA_963574635.1 Cheracebus regulus | reverse complement strand
TCAAACACCGCATGTTCTCACTCATAGGCGGGTGTTGAACAATGAGAACACATGGACACAGGGAGGGGAGCACTATACGCTGGGGTCTGTTGGGGGGAAATAGGGGAGGGACAGTGGGGGGTGGGGAGTTGGGGGGAGATATCATGGGGAGAAATGCCAGATATAGGTGAAGGGGAGGAAGGCAACAAATTACACTGCCACGTGTGTACCTATGCAACAATATTGTATGTTCTTCACATGTACCCCAAAACCTAAAATGCAATAAAAATAAAAAAAATAGATTAACAAGAAACAAACAAGTTTTTAATTACAATTTTTTTTTCAAATGAGGTATAGCTCTGTCACCCAGGCTGGAATGCCATGGTGCTATCATAGCTCAGTGCGTCCTCAAACTTCTTTGTTCAAGTAATCCTCCTACCTCAGCCTCCTGAGTAGCTGGGACTACAACATACACCATCATACTTGATTATTTTTTAAAAATTTTTTGTAGAGACAAAGTCTTGCTATGTTTCTCAGGCTAAGCTCAAACTCCTGGCCTCAAGTGATCCTCCTCAGAAAGAGCTAGGATTATAGGCATGAGCCACCACACCCAGCCAAACAAGTTTGTTAAGATGTGTAGCATGCATATAACACATGGGAATACCCAGAAATGAGTAATTCAAAGAGGTGGCTTAGAACTCTGGCTTACACAGCATGTTCAACACAGAACAATAAACTTAAAGAGAGATGACAAGATAAAGGAAAGGGACCCAAGTCTCTGGGGTCAGTACATTGTGGAAAGGCAAGTATAATGGAAACTAATGGTAGCTAAAGGCTAAATAGCAAAGTTTGCTTTGTGGGCTGCATTCTGGTATAGTCTCCAGGATGATTAATTTTTTCCTTCCTGGTAGAGAGAGGAGGGACAGCTTTGTAAATTTAAGTCTTGATTTGAAGCAAATAAAGGGAGGGCAGGGAGCTTTTCTTATATCTTCTCAATTGTCTTCAAGTCAAAAAAATCTTTCTGTCACAGTGGCATATTTCAGGCAGGGTGTCATATTCTGCCACCCTTCACTGAGTTTGTGAACTACAACACTAACACACTTCTATGACAGTTTCTCACCAAATTCTCCTGGCATGTTTTCCAGTGGAGACATTAAAATATGGGAAGAAAGAAAGTAAGGCGGGAGGAAGGGAAGAAAACACCCAGGAGAATATCAGGAATGTTATCAAGAGCCCCAGCTTTGCCATCTAAACATGCCATTTTCAAAATGTCAATTGTATGATGGCCACTTCAGCAGGAGAAATACTGTGAAAATAGGGAGGAAATGTTTGTGGGTAAATGAGTTCCAGGAAATTTTTTTCTGCTTCTTGCATATTACTTAAAGAACTCAGACCTACAGGACAATAATATTTGGAAGAGTTGCATGGCTGGTTATTGAGGCTGTGAATTTGCAGCATGGTAAGCATAGCCTTAGACGATAATAAACGATAATGAAAGAATGTGGGGTGCCTTGGCTCAGAATGGACGGATATGCAAGGGACAGTGGTACAAAGTTAGTTTTTTCTTTTGGTGATTCATTACAGTACAGCCAACTAACAATATATGTGCTCCAAAGAAGCTATGGACAGGTGTTAGGAATCTTTGTCTTAGCATATCAGTCAAATTCAATAAGCTACTGGTGACCTCATTGCTAATTTGAGTGCTGTTGGAAAGAAGCTGAATCGTGCATGGCAACTGGGCATTTCCTGAAGTGATAAAGCCATGATTCTCAAAGTGTGTTCCCTGGGCCAGCATCAGGATCACCTGGGAACTTGTTTGAAATGAAAAATGCACACACACACACACACACACACACACACACACATGCACACACACACAAACACACATACACACACACCCCTACTGAATTAGAAACTCTTGGAATAAGTTCCTATAATCTGTGTTTTCTCAGGCCCTCCATATGCTTGCTAAGGTTTTAGAACTACTAATATAAAGAATTAAGACTAATTTTGAGCATCTTTTCAACAATATGAATTATATTTGTGTTTGTTGAGATTCTTTTTACCCAAAACATTCTATCCTTCTTTTCTTCTTTAGGTATGTGTAAGCATAATTGCTACTTTTTCTGAGAATTACAGCAGAATCCAAGGCACAAGGGTAGTCATATGATTAGCCAGTGTTCCAAGGCCATTTCCTACCATGTTACTTATGATCAGTTTTTAGAATGCTCAGATTTCTCAACCATAAGAAAGGGAATTATCTCATAAGACTTCAGTAGTCTCAAATAAAGTATTTTTGAAAGCATTTGGTAAACGATGATATAGTAGAAAGTGCATGGGCTTTGCCATCAAATAAACAACAGAATGAATCTCAGTTCAGAGACTTAGAAGCTGAGCAAGTTATTTAAATCTCTGAATGAGTTTCCTCATCTGTAAAGCAGGGTTAACATCACCTACCTCCAACGCTGTTATCTGCAGAAATAATGTATAAGAAGTTCCAGGAAGTAAGGGGGCACCACAGACAATATGGGCCTTTATATTATGAGCTGAAGTTTTAGAACTTTGGGTAGTATGTAACTCAATCTCTTTTCTTGCTCCAGGTTATTAAGTGCCTATGATCTGATTTTAATAAGACCAGGGTCTGATTCTATTCTTTTAAAAGTAATTAGAGCCAGCATAGATTTCTTTTTTTAAATTTGTCACTCTGACTGCATGATCTGATGCCCTCATTAATGATTTCAAGAACTATTTAGAATGTATTAGAGGAGGGTGACCAGTTTAAATAATTTACAATCTGCTTAGATTACTCTCTTACACCCAGGATGGAAAGTAACCCACATTCTCAGGTCTTGGAAGTCCTGAGGCTGAGGGTATTCAATTTGAATAAATTAAGCAAGAAAGAAAATCTACATTAATTTGCAATGGAGTAATTTATTTAGTAATATCTATTATTAATTTCCATGCAACTGGATTAACTATGTAAATATATACATGCCTTGCAGTGTGTTAGGATGACAGCACAGAAAAGGGAAATTATTTCCGGTCCCGTCCACCTGTAGGGATTTCTTGAGAATAATGGCCTTAACTATCAAGTTAACTACACAAAGCAATTATGTTGAGTTACGTTGAGTTACCATATTGTACAGACACATGTTTAGCCATTAATTGGCTTATCGTCCTGCATCCATTCCTCCTGAGTAAAAGGAATTTTTGAAAAACAGACTAAGAATTTAAGTGAGAGGTATATTCTTTCAGTTGAATCTACTATAAAATGCAATCCTAGAGAAAATCACACCGGACTTGTGGCTAATGAATATTTTCCTTCTCAGGTTCCAATTTCGTACCACTTTTACCCATTTTAGTTTCTTTCTTTAATGAGTTGGCTTTCATTCAACTAGGGGGAAAGGACTGAAAATGTAAACACAATGAGTTCTGAATGTTAAGATGTGAAAGAATTAAAAAACAGGCAGCCACACCACCAAACCTCAGCGAAAACTCTACGGAGAGCCCCAGAGTACTCATTAGTCCTTTATGCTGCTATCAATATAATGATGTATTTCCAACTAATGCAGATTCCAGTCTCAGGAGTGCCACTATGTGACTTGAGTCATTTATTTTTCCTACTTTGAATCTGAGAGTCTTAATCTAGAAAGTGAGGAAAGTGAAGGATTTGGGGCCCCTATTAGTTTGCTGGTGCTGCCCAACCATGTATCACTGACTGGGTGGCTTAAACAATAACTATAATTCTCACCATTGCGGTGGCTACAAATCTGAGATCAAAGTGTCAGTAGGGCTGGTTTCTCCTGAGGCCTGTCTCCTCTAGCTTGTGGGTGGCTGCCTTTTCTTTCTATCTTCACATGGTCTTTCTCCTGTGTTTATCTGTATCCTAATCTCTTCTTACAAGGACCAGTCATATTGGACTAGGGCCCGCCCATGAGACCTCATTTTAGCTTAATTACCACTTGAAAGGCCCTATCTCCAAATATAGTCAAGTCTCTGAGGTACTGGGGGCTAGGATTTCAACAGAGGAAAATTTTGCCGACATAATTCAGCCCATAACAGGATCTCACTCACCCTTCTCTCCAATATCAACTAACCTTGTATTAGTCACCTGTTGCTGATGTAAACAAATTACTAACACATCGTTCTTACAGTTCTTGCAGTCAGAAATCTGACATGGGTCTCAGTGGACAAGATCAAGTGTTCACAGGGCTGTGTTCTCTGTGAAGGATCTATGGGAGAATCTATTTCCTTGCCTTTTAGACGCCACACACATTTGTTAGCTCATGGCCCCTTCCTCCATCTTCAAAGCCAATAATATGAACCTGAGTCCTTTTCACTCCGCTATCTCTAGTTCTTTCTTTTGGTTCCTTCTTCTACTTATGGGGTCCCTTGTTCTTACAGTGGGCTGCCTCAAACCTGTATTTGTCTCTAAGAGCAGCCGTAACAAATTACCACTGAGCAGCTTTAAACAACAGAAATGTATTCTTTCACTGTTCTAAGAAGCTTATTTATTTTCTTTTTTAAAGTTTATTTTATAGAAGGATAGAAATTTCAAATCAAGGTGTTGGCAGGCCCAGGAGCTCTCTGAACACCCTTCCATGCCTGTTTCCAAGTTCTAGTGGTTGCCAGCCATTTTTGGCATTCTTTGCTTGCAGAAGCATCACTGTAATCTAGTCTCCATCTGCACATAGCACTCTCCATTTGCATGTGTCTATACATCCAAATTCCCCTCTTCTTATAGGAATATCAGTCATATTGGATCCAGGACTCACCCTCGTTCGGCATGACCTCGCCTTGACATGTTTACATCTACAAAGGCCCTATTTTTAAACAAGGCCACATGCACAGGTTTCAGGTGGACATAAATCTGTAGGGAGATACAATTCAGCCCACACAGCAACCTCAATTCCATCTGCAGCCTTAATTCCCCTTGTCATGTAATCTAACATATTCATAGGTTCCAAAGATTAGGAGATAGACATCTTGGGAGCTGGGGTGGTGGAGGGATTCTTCTGCCACAAACCTGATAAATAGATCCGCACTAGCTGTATCTCCAAGAAAACTGTATATTTTGTCCAGCCTCCTAAAGACAGTCTCACCAACTTCTGTTGTGCAGTTTTGAAATAAGACATATACCCATAATTAGCACCATGGGGAAAAAACTTTTCTTAAGTAGACAATCATGCTGCTGTTGAATGTATGAAACTGACCCCCAATCCATGATTCCTTAATGGTCTTTTCCAGACCACCCAGACTGCTTCTCTCCTGCTGCACTGTGACACTCTTCACTCACCACCTCCATTTCCCTGACCTCCCCCTTCCCCCTGCCAAGACAGAGTCTTGCTCTCTGCCCAGGCTGGAGTGCAGTGGTGCAATCTTGACTCACCACAACCTCCACCTCCCGGGTTCAAACGATTCTCGTGCATTGGCCTCCTGAGTAGTTGAGACTACAGGTGCCCACCACCAGGACCAGCTAATTTTTATACTTTTAGTAGAGACAGGGTTTCACCATGTTGACCAGGCTGGTCTCGAACTCTTGACCTCAAGTAATCCACTCTTCTTGGCCTCCCAAAGTGCTGGGATCACAGGCATGAGCCACCGTGCCCAGTCACCACCTCCATTTTTGACATGGCAGAAGCTTTACTTTAGTCAGTTCCCTGTGCACAGAATTTCTTGTTATTCTCACTTAAGCTATGCTAGTCGATCAAGCAAAAACCATGTATTTCAACTTTTTCTCCTTTAAACTTGCCCTAGGTAAGTAGTAGACCACCTAATTCTGACACACAATCGATATGTTCATTATTCATAGAAGGTGTCAGAAAATTGCTGCAACTTGACAGTCTTCCCATTGAGAGGTGGAGTCTACATTCCTTCCCCCTGAACCTGAGTGAGTGTGTGATTGCTTGGATTAACAGAGTCATATGGAGGTGATCTGTGTGAGCCTCACAGGGCTCAATCATAAAAAGGGTATGCCACTTCTGCCTGATTGAGTCAGAATGCTCATTCTCATGAGGGTATCTCTCAAAACATTCCCTCTTGGATCTGAGATCTATGCTTTGAGAAGCCCAGGCCACATTCCATAGAGGCCACATGTAGCTGATTAAGAGTCTCAGAGTACCTGCTAAACTCATCCTCAGCCATCCCAGTGCAGGGGCCAGACATGCGAGTGAAAAGGTCTTGGAAGTGGATCCTCCAGCCCCCAGTCATGTGGGTCTTCTCAACTGAGGTTGTAAAGAAAATCTCCTTATTCAATATTTAATTTCTAAAAATGGCTTCCTTGGTCCCCTTTTGAAGAAGTCTCACTAACTTATATAATGATTCCTTTCCTTTCTTTGTGGATGAATTTCAACTTATTATTCTGAGTAGGCAAGTCAAACTCAAAAGGGTACATACATACTTCATGCATGATTCCATCGATACAAAATTTTAGAGTTGGCACACTAATCTATGAGAATAGAAATATGACCAGTGGTTGCTTGGAGAGGTTTGTGATTATCTGGGAAGGGTCACAAAGGTGACAAGGAGTTGGAAATAGCCTATAGCTTGATAAGGATGTGTTTTAGTTCATTTTCTGTTGCTCATAATAGAACACCTGAAACTGAATAATTCGTAAAGAAGAGGAAATTATTTCTTACAGTTGTGAAAGCTGAGGAATCCAAAGTCAAGGAGCCACATCTAGTAAGAGCCTCCTTAGTAGTGTGGACTCTCTGAAGTCTTGAGGTGGTGCAGGGCATACTAACATCTAGCTTAGGTCTCTCTTCTTCTTAGAAAGTCACCAGTCCCACTGCCATAATAACCCATTAATCCATTAATCCATGAATGGCTTAATCCATTCATGAAAGTAGAGCTCTCATAATTCAATCATCTCTTAAAGTCCCCACTTCTCGCTACTGCCGTATTAGGGATTAAGTTCCCAACACATGAAATTTGGGGGATATATTCAAACTATAGCAGGCTGTACATTACTTGGGGGGCCTATAGTTTTTAGATGGATCAAATTATATTCTTAAAATCAGCATATTTCACTGCAAGTAAATTATCCCTCAACTTTAAACATCAAAAAGTATGTAATAGCCTAAAGTATATAAAATATAAATAATTAGCCTTTGTAAAAATTCAGTTAGCTTGTAAAGAGTTGGGAGTTTACATGGTTCCTTCTGTTAGCACTGTGCCTCTTGGATTATCAATGGAAACTATGATTTACTGAGATAATTAACAGCTAAGAAATAAAAATATTATCTTTTAAATTTTCAAAAATATATCACTTTGTTTTTCAATCATGAATATAAGTCCTGTTCACTGTATACATTTTTAAAAACATAAAACAGCTTAAAAGCAAAAAACACATATGATCTCAGTTACAGCCTTTGGGATAAGCAAATGTCTGTGTTTTATCAATATCAATCCAGAAAATTGCAGGTGCAAATATTAGTGAAATGATACCATTTCTTGCTATGTACATATATGTCAGTAGGAGGAGTGTATAGTCAAAGATGTGTATGCCAGCATATCTCTGCAGCCCTGAGAATGCTGTCTAGTCAGGCAACTAATTTCACTCCATCACACTGTGATCTCTACTTCAAGGGCACTGATGATCATTTTATTATTTGGAATCTCACCCAATGAGCCTTAACTGAACTTCACATTTTCCCAACAATTCAGGGTTGATAGGTTTTCGTGTCATCAGTTCCTCTTCCACACAAGAAAAATAAAAACATTAAGCTATAATGTTAAGTGTCTGGGGGATGAGAGTAAGGGTTGGGAATGACCTCATTGTATCTGGATGATTTCTCACACATTTCCTGTTAGTTCACCACATCAGCTACTCAATTCAACACTGCGGTTCCTTGGCCAACTTAATGTTGTGTTGATCTTGATTTAGATGTCCTAATGGTCATTTATGCAGATCATTCAGATAAGAAAAAAATATTAGAGAGCCCAGACACAAATATTTGATTTTCTAAAATTTTATAATTTACCTTACTGTAAGCCAGTAGCGACATCCTGCTTTAATGCCTGCTTGGTTTCTAAATATACACTCCGATATGAAAAACACTGGGTCTGCAATGTTAATACAAAATAGATGTGAATGAAAGGGATGCTGCTGTGAGAACACTGATGATGGAAATAAAAATCACTGTTACAATAAGATGTCACCCATGGTTAACAAGTTAATAAAACACGTCTCTTCAGCTCAAATTGCATAAAGGCAGAACTTACTTGGATTCTTCCTCAGAATACTAGCAAACAGAGAGTGGGAAACAACATGCTGATTTTTAAAATCTTGAATGTAATTAATTGTTCAGTATGTCTATAGAAAATTAAAATCTTAATAATTGTCCACTGATACTCAGCGGAGGAAAAGTAAGACTTTAAAAAATGTTGGGAGAAGATCCAGTAACCGTGTGCAATGAAATATGAAAGAAAAAGAAGTTTGGGAATAGCAGATTCACCCTAAACTGCAGAAGAAGGCATTATCTGTTTCATTGATTATCCTTTTTATGTGCAGTTCAACTTCCATAAAATCCCTCTAAAATGTACTAGATCTAACTGATCTCTCATCTCTGGTGGAAGGACCAATCACTTAAAGTGATTTCTTATTTGTAAAGTGCCCTATAAGATTGTCCGTAGAGCACATTAATGAATATAATTTATTCATAAAGTCTTTATTGAGCCCCTCTATATGCTTGTACTGTTCTCAGTCCTGAAGGTGTGGTTGTGAGCAAGACAGTTAAGATGCCTTCTACATTCTAGAGAGGATGGATCAGTGAGGAACGCGTTTATCTGTGAGCAAAAGGATCCTCCCCAAATAGTGGCTGCACTGCAGTGCTGGTCTAGAGTGCTTGTAGAGAGACCTGTAGAGGGCTGTTGAGGTGGTGGCTAAGACTGGAGTGATAACAGTGGAGATGCACAGGGGATAGATCATGAATTAGAGTCAATGGGACTCGCTGAAGGACTAGATGCTGGGGTTACAAGGTAGAGAGGATTCACAACTGACTTCTAGGTATTTGTCTTGATAATTAATCAAAAAGGAGAGAAGAAGGAGGAGGAAAAAGGGAAGAAGGAGAAAGAGAAAAGAAAGGATGGGAAGAAGAAGAGGAGGAGGAGGAAAATGATTTTGTATTATTTCATAGTTTTATTATAATTTATCATTTTAAAAGCATTTTTATCCTATAATAGCACTCAAAATAATTCTGTAGGCAAACATAACTGGTATCAAGTTAGGAAACCAGATAAACAGCATGTCTCCCATGTTGATGTAATGTAGGTACATTTATACCAGGTCCCGCAAATTGAATACTCGTAAAAAGCATCTACTTTAACTGCTACAACATCCTATGGAATGAAAATTAGTAATCACATCATGAAAATAAATAAACTGAGTCTAGATAGGTTAATTCACTTGTTCAGACTTATGTAGTGAGTTGGCCATATCAGGGTTCTATTTTAGGTCTCCTCAGTGTTCTGCCTTCTTTCCAAAGACCAGCATGCAAACTCCTAAGAGCTTTATTAAGTTCAATGATGGCATTACTTACTTCTCTGAGTTAATAAAATCCATTCTCGGAAGGTTACTGGCTGTAGGGGAAGGTTGGGAAGGTTGGCTGCTTCAAAAGGAGAGAGCAAGGCATCTTGCTCTCTCCTTTTGAGAGCAAGATGGGACATCCATCAAATGAGTCCACCCCAACAGAAATGTGGAGGGAGAAGGGAAAGGCAAGGACATGGGCATTAAGAAACACTGGACCTAAGGCAAACTGAGACAAAACGAAGATGCTGAGAACCTGAGGAGGGGTGGGTGGGAGCCAAGGAGCTTCGGCGTCCCCATAGCAAACCAGAGCAGCGTCAACCACTTCTTTTTCTATCTCAGCTCAGCTCTGTTTCCATATATATCTAAACAAATACTTGGGGTCAAATATCTGAAATAGAGATTTTTAAAACATTCCTAATACGCTTCTGTTTAAAAAACATCTCCGCCTAACCTTTACATTCAGATATACCCAGGACCACATGAAAGAAAGTACTTGTGTTGACTTTTCACTGCTCCTGTTGGGTAATGCTCCTTTGCAGTTTGTCCCTCCTAGGTCATTCACAACTAAAGAATGCCTCCCTCCTTTGTGGCTCAGGTTAAATTTCTTATATGCTTAAGAAAAAAAAAAAAAACAGAATCTTGGGAAATTTTAGCCTATTACAGACATTGAGGAAGAACAGTCTATCTGCTTCTCATTCTGCTAAAACACATACAAACTGCAGCGTGGGCAGCCAACGTTACCTTGGTGATTTCCTTCCCTCCGTTTTCAGCTAAAATTGTGCAAGGCTAATATGAGCACCTGAGTTCTACAAGAGAGGACACAATTTAGGGAGGGAAGCTCTTAGAGAGCAGGGGAAGAAATGGGGACTTCCATGGGCTGAATGCTAACCAGATTAAAATGTGTGCAAGGAAATTGTACTTATGCATTTTAATCTAAGGCAACTGAGCTGGCGCACATTTTCACAGCTCAAAGGAATGGCGGAAATGAACTCATCTGAGCAGTATGGAAACAGTGGCCTCACTCTTGCCTTCCTGCACAGTCCCCTTACATTGCACAGTATCCTGCAGAGTGATCATTTTTCTCCATCGTGGAAATAATGGTTGCTTAAAAGGGCCAAAAGGTACAGCTGATTCCAAGTGAAGCTGACTCAAACTGATGGAGGAAAATGAAAAGTAAATGCAATTTCATTTCAGGTTTCTGAAAGCTATTTACAAATGAGGGCAAAAAAACACCATAGAAATCATGAGGAATGCAGTGTGCAATGTCCCCAAATAGATGATTAAGATGGAATGGAATCACTTAGTAACCACCAACTAAATATTCAGGGACTGTCAGGGAGCCAGCCTGGAGGAGCTGAGACGCTGCCAAACAGAGCAGGCCTGTGTGCCCTAGAGGAGGGGTCTCTCTGCCTCTCCACTTGAGTAGTTAGTGGTCATGTTGGGGTCCCACATTTGAAGCTTGCAAATTCAGGCTCTGATCTGGAGGCTCTGCACTAACCCCTAAAGGCATGAGCCTCTGTATTCCAGAAATCTCATATCACCCAGGCACAGTTGTGTAGGTGTTTTTCTCTCATGGACCTTCTGTGAGCAATCTGGCTGCTATACCTGGAAGGTAGGGGGGCTTTTCTATGCCTGTTTTCTCTGTGATTTTATGAAAGCTCCTAATTCCAAATTTCATATACCCAGTAACAGTCACCAACTTGCTTCCTTCTACTGTTAAACTTATTCCTGTCTTTCTTTAACTCTGAGATGCACATGATTTTCCAGTTTAAAACTCTGAAATTGAGGTAGATCTGTCCACTGATATTGCCAACTGATACCTTGCAATCTCTATTGTGGTATTTCTTTCCCATTCTTTTTCTCTAAACAAGCGCTATTGAATAAATACAGCATCCTGGTCAGAAAGAATGAAACTCTGCCTCCAGCCTCTAGAGGCCACAAAGAAGGAAAACTGACAGAGATGAGTAGGAAGAGAGTACCTAGGGCTGAACCCTGATGGCTGTGGGTCAAGTAGCCAAGGTAAGTGGAGATCAAGGGATGGGGCCCTCAGACCTCTAATGGATGATCCATGCTGACTCTGCCAATCTGTGACCACCTGATGATTGTCAGAATAAGGGAACCAACCCACATTTGTCCCCGATCTTTTGTATTAGTTTGTTTTAGTTTTCACCATCATAGCTATACTAAAAGAAAAAGGGCCTTTTTCCACACAAGAGTAGTGAGAGGAGCACTTTCCCCGTTTACCTTTTAATGCCACTTTAAAATATATGCCCCTAGATATCTAATATGCACATATTTTCCTACTGCATAAAGGACCTGAAGCTCTGGGTTTATCATATTTCCCTCCAAAGGAGCCCTACAGCTACACCCCTACCTCCTCATGGGCCCAGAAACATCTGTGTCCTTCTGCCCCTTCTTTCAGGGCTCTGTTAAGTGATTAAAGCCACTGGAGAAATAAATGTAGGCAAAAAGGTTAATGGATCGTGAAATCCTCTTTACTTGGGTATTTGTATTTTAAAGGGTTCTTTGAGAAGCAGAGTATCTTAATTCAAATACTTGACTTTGAATTGAAGGATTTTTCATGATGCAAGGCAGGATGTTTACGGCAAGAAGGATGTCAAGTACCCATCGAATCCCATTATGTGGGCATCCACATACTCTGAGCCCAAAGGGTCTGGGCATCAAGAAATGTCAAAAGCTACTTCTTTGCTCCTGGCATTTTCTTCATAGCTTTGGGGATCCTGACAAGAGAAGAGGGGAAAAAAAAAGAAACCAGTTTTTCATTTGCAAATTGCTTACCAATTATTTTTTAATGTACACTTTAGTCTTCTTTCATGATGACACAGGCTGAGGGTATTTACTCAATCTAATTTCTCCTCAGCTTAATGGGAGTATTAGACTAGTCCCTGTAATGGATTCATCAAAACAAACATTTGTTCTGCTACCATTTGAGAGACACTCTGCCAGCCACTGGGAGAGATTAAGGAATATATAGACTTGACCCCTGTTCTTCAGGGCCTTACTATCTAGCTGGAGAGAAAAATTCAAATGAGCCAGATGGACAGCTAAATGACAGACTCAACAGAACGACACATAGATGACACAACGGAAATGAATCAGCAAATGCAGGGTCGAGTACTTCAGGAGAAACGTTTTACACAAAAAGCTGAATCTGAAGGATGGTATTTGGGAGACCTGTTACCTTTATTCCCCTGGCACCCTCATCTCCTTTGGAGAATTTTCCTCTTTCCATTCCATCTGGTTGTGCAGGCTATGAGTCTCACACAGGTGTGATACCTGATTTGGCCTAGAGCAGTCAAAATTCTTCACCCCTCTGATATAAAGAACAGCTCCTCCGGGTAAGCACATGACTCAACCTGGGCCAGTCAGGAGCCCTTCTCTGCATTGACTGATTCCCACGCTGGGAGGAGCTGTCGTTTTCTCTTGGAAACTCTAAACTAGGGGGATGTGATGATGCGATTGTTAAATGACATTCCTTACTCATGGAGAAAGCCTTCCTACACAGTGAATCTAAAATTCAGGAGAAAACAGAAATGAGAGAAGAAACAGGGATGTTCCTGACATCTTTTGAGCACTTACATGTAGGTCCACCTTCTAGTATTACAGGCCAGTAAACCGCCTTCATAGCTTATTCTTCAGAGACACTTCTCCCCACCCCACTTCTGGAACTCAATTGTCTTCAAGTTAGTCCACTTGATGTCATCCCAAAGAATCACTAATGCTCAGTTCTTTTTTTTTTTTTCCAGACTTTTATCTCTGTTTAATTTTGGGTAGTTTCTATTGTTATGCATTCAAATTCACTAATCTTTTCTTCCGCAGTGTTTAATCTGCTATAATCTCATCAATTGTTTTTTCAGATTTTTTTTATATTTAGAAGTTCTATTTGAATCTTTAAAAAATATACGTACTCCATTTCTGCTCTCAACATGTTTGTGTTTTTCTCTATACCTTCAATACAGGGAGCATATTTATAGTAGCTATTTTTAAATCCTTGTGTGCTAATAATATTGTAGCAGGACACGCAGCAGACAAAACCTCTTGGACGCCAGGTTTGTGAAGGAAGTCGCTTTTTATTTGGCCAGCAGACTCGTGTCTCAAGAACCGAGCTCTCCAACTAGAAAATCATGGCCTCTTTTAAAGGTGCACAATCTTAGAGGATACATGTGAGAGGGTCTTGATTGATGAGGTAAGCGAGGGGTACGTGACTTAGGTAGGAGTCTAATCGTGATTAAGCAAGAACAATGCCTTCTGGGGAAGATTTCTCTATACCATGCCTGTGATGTATGGATAGGGTAGGAATGGGGTGGGGTTTTTGATCTTCACCCTCCAGATCTGACTAGTGAAACCAGTTTTGTCTCATTCACTGACCTTGTGCCTTCTATTTTCAACTTTTACTTCTTTTGAAATGCAGTGTAGAAGGCTAAGGGGAAGTGGTCTTAGAAGCTTAAGGGGAAGGGGCCTCCTTCCTTAATATAATCTCTGAAATATCCAGGTCTGTTTTTTTTTTTCAATGAACCTTTTCTTCTGATTATAGATCATATTTTCCTACTTCTTTGCATTCCTGGTAATTTTTATTAAGTGGTAATATTGTAAATTTAATATTTTTGGACTTTGGCATATAGCTAATTTACTTGGGATCATGTTTTATTCTTTCAAAACTTGCTTCTAAGCCTTGGTCAGGCAGGTCTAAAGTAGCCTTTTGTTTAGGGCTAATTTAGCCCAATTATTCAGGCAACATTTTTCCTGAGTAGTCTACTGGATGCTCCGTTCATTATGAATCCCATGTGAATTCTGGGAATTATTCTGTCTACTGCTTTCTCTTCCAACTTCACAGAGTCTGTACCTGTACCTGTACTTTGCATGTCTCCTAAATTCTGAAAACAGAAGTAATAAGTACCATACAAGTACAGGTTCAGACTGATAGTCAGCCCGATAAAGGAAAAACATCAGCCAAATTCAATTTAAAATAGTTTCATTGAGCAAAGAACAATTCATGAGTCAGGAAGCCTCCTGAGCCAGAGCAGGCTCAGAGACTCCAGCACAGCCATGTGGTAGAAGAAGATTTATGGACAGAAAAAGGAAAATGACATACAGAAAATGGAAGTGAGGGACAAAAACACCCAGATTGGCTACAGCTACGCATTTGCCTTATTTGAACACAATTCGAATAGTTAGCTACATTTGATTCGCCAAAACTTGGTGATTGGCACAAGTGTAGGCTTCAGTCTGTTTACACCTCCACTTGTGATAGGTCACAGTACAGAGAAACCTTTAGGCCAAATTTAAAATATCTAAGGAGACAGCTTTAGGCTAAACTTGATTTAACAAGCCAAAGATTCCAAAGAACTCCGAAGATTTCCAGAGCATGTCCTCTCTCTTTCTCTGTGTATATATGTGTGTGTAGCTTTCTCTGTTCTAGGATTCTGTAAATTCTAACTGCCTGAATTCTGAAGTCTATCTCCTCAACTCAGTAAGACCACTGGGATTTGTTTGGGTTCCCACCCTGTGCTATGCATCAAAACTGCCTTTGAAGCTGGAAATTACAGGACTCAGTACATTTACTTCTCTGATCTTGAAATCACAATTCTGTGCTGTCTCTTGTTCAATGTTTGAAAGTTGTTATGTTCTATATATGTACTGAACTTTTTAAGTGCTTTCTATGAAATTTTTTCTTCAGAAACAATCTATAATTTTAACTCACAAGAAAATAAGATCATGCCCAAATATTAACTACTTTATGCTTATCCCACCCAAGTCCTTATTAATATACCACATCTCTTCTCTTTTCTACTTGAACTGATCTCAGGAGCCTCAAGCTATAAAACTTGGTTCATCTGTCAAATGGGGATAGTGAAAATCAGTTTGTGGTAAAGATCAAATGTGATAAGTTATATAACTATTAGTACTACTGACTGAATCACAGAAAGTGGAAATACTGTTTTAGTTGAGAGAGAAGGCAATATTAATGGGTCCATTTTCCTGAAAATAAACACAGACAATAACACACAGATTTTCAGCATAGTTTCATTTGGTGACAACTTTTAATCCAACAGGTCTTGTTAATTCTTTACAAAAGTTCCCCAAGAGTTCAAAAGTTCACTGAAAATGCATACCATACAATATGTTATGTTCTCTAAAGCAGATTTAAAAATAACAATTAAAACTAAATATGAGTTGCATAATTGTTATTGAAAAATAATGCCATAAAAGGACCCAGTCTGGTCATCTGAGTCCTAGGGATGTTGGAGTCTCAGAAGAGAGAGCACAGGAGGAAGGAATGGATAGCTTGGTCTTGAAACTGAATAATAAATAACAAAATTTGCACATCTCCTAAATTCTGAAAACAGAAGTAAGAAAACTTGGTGTCTTTCATAAATATTAAAATGCATTAATTATCTGTAGAACATTTTGTTCTGGATTTTGATTTTGAGATACCATTACTCTCATTTTAAAATAGCATTCCCATCAGATATTTGTATTGCTGGATCACAATTACTCCTCTTCAGGAAATGACTGGTCTCTTAAATATTCAGGCCTTTTTATTTCTTTACAGAGCAAAGATTTACTAAGTATCTGTATATTCCAGGTACTCTGCTCAGTTCCTTCACATACTAGATTATATTTTTTTCTTACAACATAAATAATTCTTGCCATTTTATAGTTCAGGAAATTAGGGCCAAGAGAGGTGTCACACTTACATAAAATCACACAACTATTAAGTAAAATTTCTAGAGAAATAAGACTGAGCTATATATCTTCAAGGAACCCTTTTATTTAGTTTAAAAAATATCTCTTAAAAAATGAGGATGATGCCTCGGTCTCAAAAAGACCATAAAAACACTGGCTGTCATGGCAGATGGATGCCTTTACCAACTATAAGAGAAATAAGAATGATGCTGCCAGCCCCCGGTGGACTGACATCAGTCAATTCACCCAGCATCTGATCCCAGGAAGACGACCTCTAAGGGTACTATGTTGCTTCTTCAAGAAAACTTCTGAAATTTTGCCCAATGTCTAAGGAATTAAAATGTGCTTTAAAAAAAAGAGTACAATGGAAGCATTTTATTTCCTGTTTTGCTTCTGTCTATTTGCTCATGAGTTCTTCATAGAGGCTTGAACAAAGAATTTACTACAGGGTTTATATATTCATGCACATAACATTATTTCCCTAGAAGACTACACTTTTTGTTCTTCCAGATGCTGGAACATTTCAGTTTTCTCTTGTAGTTGGTTTCAAAGGATTTTGATGCAAATATATGGCGACAAATATTCTGTATTCTTCCCAAGCTCTTCCTTCCTTATACACTGAGTAAGAAAAAAACTGTTCTCCTGAATTTGGGTTCCCTGTTGCTTCCAGCAGGTGTAGGATTTGCCACTGCCAGAGACAAAACAGCTGTACAGCATGAGTTCCTGCCAGAGACATATGCATTCTGCCTTCGGCCAAAGTGCTTTAAATTCACTGTGTGCTTTATGACCAGCTTTTCTGATTCTACAGTTGTACATGTGATTTCATCAGCTTTTGTTTTCCCTTTTGATTTAATTGAGGGGAAAACTCTTTTTTTCCCCTTGATATGGCTTGGCATCATGGTTTTTGGTACACTGAGGGAGTCTGAAGTAATAACTGAATAGATTTCAGGTGTCGATGCCATCAGGGCCTCCTGAGAGGAACTGGTGTGGGAACCAGGAGCCTGGAAACAGCCCTGCCCTGAAATCATCCTCCAGGACTGCCCCTTGGTTGCCTGAGCTGTGCTGGAGAGTAAGACCCCATTATGTGATTCCAAGTCACAGGGACTAGTGGCAGTCCCTGTCTCTGGAGGGACTCTCTGGAGGCACAGCTGTGACCAAAACCACTCAAAGTAGAAATACACAACCTTATGCCTTCTTTCTCTATTTGTCTCAGTCCATTTGTGCTGTTATAATAAAATACCAGAGATTGGGTAATTTATAAAAAACAGAAATTTGTTTCTCACAGTTCTGGAGACTGAGAAATCTAAGATCAAGTTGCCAGTGGGTTTTGTGTCTGGTGAGGTCCAGTCTCTGCTTCCAAGATGACACCTGAACACTGTGTCCTCGCCTGATGGAAGGTAAAAGAGCAAAGGTGGGAGAATGTTGTGTCCTCACATGAAGGAACAGCAGGAGAGCCAAGAAGGTCCTACACCAGTCCCCTCCAGCCTTTTTATAATGCGCCCATCCATTCATAAGGGCAGATGCCTCATGGCTTAATCACTTCCCAAATGGCTCTTAATGCCACCACAGTGGGCATTAAGTTTCAGCATGAATTTTGAAGAGGACACATTGAAGCCATAGCACTATTGTAGGAGGTCAGCAAATACATTTTTATAAAATAAGCACACATTTTTCCTTATCCTTTATAAATCCTGATTCTGCCTGTGCCATGATAAATAATGCCACTGATATCCCCATGGACTCACTTAGCCCACAGACAGACATCCTCTTTCTTTCTTATGGGAGGCTATGGAGGCTGTGTTACATTAAGGAAATGGCCCATTGTTTTTCTGTAAGTAGAGTGCAAATGCCTTTCCTGGACCACTATTGAATGAACATGAATGTTCCTCTTACCACTCTAGCCATTCCTTTGCAGTCCCTTTGCTGGTTCAGCCCCATCTCTTTGACCTCTAAATACAGGAGTGGTCTTTGGCCCTGTTTTCTTCTCTATCTACACTCATTGCATCCTCAAAGCTCTGAAGACCACTTAAATAGTGATGCTTCACTGATTAGTATATTTAGGAGGAAGCTTTTTCATGAACATTAGACTTATATGTTCAATTACTTACATCTCCAATTGGACATCTAATTAACACCTAAACCCTAATATGCACAAAGCTAAGTTCCTGATATTTTTCCCAACCTTTGCTCCTATAATCCTCTGCATCTCAGTAAAAGTCACACATGTTCTTCTAGACACTCAGGTCAAAAGTAGTTAAGACTGACACTATGCTTCTCACACACCCCACATATTATAAGCCATCAGCAAATCCTGACAACTTAGTCTTCAAAATGTATTCACAGCCTGTACACTTCTTACCAGCTCTACTGCTCCCACCTCAGTCAAGCGACCATCATCTCTATCTTAAATACATACACAGCCTCTTAGTTTATTTATCTCCCTACTTTCATTTTTGTCCATGTTATTTGTCCAAAACACAGCGACAAGGGCAATCTTATTAAAATGTCAATTAAATCACGCCACTCCTCAGCTCAAGATCTTCTGATGGCTTCTGATCTTGTGCAGAGTAACATCCAAAGCCCTTTCCATGAGCTAGAGGGTCCTAGCTGATCTGCTCTCTTTTCTCCCCATTGCACTTCTGACCTTTTCCCCTATTACTCCTGCTACTCTCTCTCTCTCTCCCTCTGTTCCAGTCCATTGGCCTGTCCTGCTCACTATTTCCACCTCAGAGTCTTTACACTTCTCTTTCTCTCGGCCTGCAATGCTCTTCCCCAGATATCACAACAGCTCCAAATCCTCACCCCAAGACTTTATTCAAATGTCATCTCACATGGAAATAAAGACCAAATTAGAACAAACCACAGCTGTTTATTCAGAACTTGCTATAGCAATGGAGTCAGCCACCATCACTTGCATTTTGGCAAGAACTCAAAGGTAGGCAGAGGAGTGAAAAAGCTTAGTAGTGCAAAAAAGGAAAGGCTTTCTGTACACCCTTATTGGAAGCTGTTGGTGTGGGGAAGCTGTAGGCAGGCTAACCAGAAGTGGAGTTCCCTTTGGGACTGGTTAGAGATGCATATCTGGCTTTCTCTGATTGGTTCTACATTGGAAGCAGTGACAAAAATCAGGAAACCTGTCAGTTATTCTATTTATTTATTTATTTTTTTGAGATGGAGTCTCACTCTGTCACCCAGGCTGGAGTGCAGTGGTGCAGTCTCGGCTCACTGCAACTGCCACCTCCTTGATTCAAGTGATTCTCCTGCCTCAGCCTCTCAAGTAGCTGGGACAACAGGCACATGCCACTATGCCCAGCTAATTTTTTGTGTTTTTAGTAGAGACAGGGTTTCACCATGTTAGCCAGGATGGTCTTGATCTCCTGACTTCATGATCTACCCACCGTGACATCCCAAAGTGCTGGGATTACAGGCATGAGCCACTGCACCTGGCCAAAACTGTCAGTTATTAACCAAGTCTTAGCTATTTAAAGATGATTATTACAGGTGTTATTGTTCAGCTTCCTGGATTGTTATTTAAGATAGTAGTCTGACTTTTTATGAGTCTGACTCAGAGATTGCAGGCTGGCTTCCTGAGCTGTTTATTGCAGTTGTAGATACCAGGGGTTTTTTGGGGCAGCTTGCTGCAGGTTGTGGCCCTGAGTTCTACTTTTTTATGTGGTCTAACCATTGTCCATTTGTATATTCAGTCTCTTGCTTCTCAAGAAGGCATTCTTTGACAAGCTCACCTAAAATGCCAACTCTCCCCCACTCCCTTCCTTTGTGTTTCTCCTTCATATGTGTCATTATCCATATACCTCATATTTTTCTTATTTATCTTATTTTTTTATGCCTCTCTTACAAGAATATAAACTACTTGAGAAAGGGTTTGGGGATCTTTTAAAAAATCACTGTTTTCTAGTACCCAGACCAGGTCTATCTGGCCTATTATAGAAAGTCAATAACTACTGCTGAATAAAACAATGAAATATTTATTAAGAATCTATTATTAAGGAGGAGCTACACTAGTTAATAACTTTACCATGGAGAACAGTCACCACATTAATTAAGTGATCAAGAATAACATCACCAGGAATGAGTCACATTGATATTATGCACTCCCTGATGTTATGTGATAAGATCACCACATCATTTTTGTGGTTTTCTTCCCCCAAACCCACAGCTACAATCTAATTGTAAGAAAAACATTAAACAAATCCAAATTGTGGAACTTTCTGCGAAATACCTAGCCAGTCCATCCAGTACTCTTCAGAAGTGTCAAAGTCATGAAAGACAAGGAAAGACAGAGAAAGTATCGTATATTGGAGGAGACAATTAAATGAAATATGGTGTCCTGGTTTAGATTTTGTAAAAGAAAAATGGTAAAGTTTTTCCATAGAACACTGATGAAGTCCAAACAAAATCTATATGTTGGTTGATACATTGTGCTAATGTTAATATCTTACTGTTGATCACTGCTTCATGGTTATGTAAGATAAGAACATCAGGAAAAGCTGAAAGAATGGTATTTAGAAACTGTACTAATTTTGTAATATTCTATAAATCTAAAATTATTTCAGAATGAAAGATCTTTTTAATTAAAAATAATTTAATGAGAGAAAAAGAAGTTACATTAGAAACTTGTAGGGGTATTTCAACTCCACAAAATCATTCCAAATGCACTGATTAAACATTACAGTGCACTGAGCATTGTTAAAAATGCTGGTGATGAAATATCAAATAAAATCATATCCCTACACTTAAGGGCCTGGCTTATGGTCAGGTAGAGTGATCTACACTATATGTTAAAGCTGCTATGATTGATAACTGGGCAAGAAAAGGCAGAGGCAGAGAGTTTAATTGTAAGGAGACAATTGGGTACAAGTAGGGTCAGTATCAGAAAAGACTTCTTAAAGGAGGTGATGCTTGGGCTGATTCATAAGGAATGAGTGTTTAACTCAAGGGAGGAGCTTGACTGGATGAAAGAAGTTAGAAGAGCATGGGGGACAGTACAGAAGCCCAGAGGTAGGCAAGACAACTTCATCAGGAAGCGTATAAAAATGAGTGCAGAATACCTCTGACACAATGTCCTCCACCAAGCCACATTGACTTCTCAAGAGATATTTTCTCTGTTTATTACACGACTTTAAAATTGATGCTTTAGTCTTTTTTTAATTTTATGAATTAAATCAATATATTTGGATCTCATCTTTAAAGACAGACATGTGCCTAAAAGAATTCCAGTTACCCTTATATCTTAAAGTGTTTGTTCATAATTTAAAACTGTATTGTGTTCAGATGGTATTTAATTTTTTGAACAACATTACTGAGGGGCTATTTAGAAAACTTTTTCAATGCTGAGTGAAGTGATATATTTTCTCAAATGACATTTTTTAATGTGTGCAGTGATTGTAAATTTTGCTGGTTTGTGGTTCCTGGAGCTACTGAAATCTGGTCTGAAGTGTATTTTAAGTATATATTTTAATAATATAATATTGTGACATCCTGAAAACCCTTTTTATCTGAGGAGGGACTGCCTCTCTTGGAACTAGCCAGTTTTTAAAGATAACAGATAACTTAGCCAGGTATAAGTCTTTGATATACAAACTAATCAGTCTAGAGCCATACCTCCTCTATCTAGTTTATCCACCAAAAAAGGCGATATTCCTCTGATTTGCTCATCCCAGAGCCAGATACCAGTTAGCCACAGACTACTCCTATAGCTCAAAGCCCACCAGAACCACCAGAATTATTTAAACGGGCTAATCTTAAACTGTTTACCCTGCCACAACTTGCATTTCTGTCAGAAAAAATGGTGGCCTATACCTTCCCCTTGCTCCTATCTTCTGCATCGTGACCATCCTAGTGTATTTCCCATGTGGCCATGTCTGGTGCATGCTGTGGCTCTTGTTTAGAGGGGAACTGTACTAAAAACCTTCTTTCAATGGCATTGGGCTCATTATACCATCACTCCGTCACCTTAATACACTAAGACCCAGGCCCAAAAAGTAGAGCTCAGTTATGAATCTCAATGAGATGAGGACAACATTTCAACCAACTGAGTTTAATTCTGTTCATTGTTTTTGATTGTTACAGAATGCCAACTAATGCAATGAGAGTAGGCAATTATATCCCTAGTGATGAGAACTGTGAGAGGAATGAGCATGGGGATTGAGTTGACCCCAGCCTGGTTTGAGCCAGGTCAGGTGAGCTATCACCTAACAGGATAGTGAAATGCTGGCTGCAAGGTGTATGGATCCTTTCCAGACCTGGGTAGGGGCAGTGAGGGGAAGGAGAAACACTTATACCAAGTGTCACAGAAGCTTTTCCTCTCCTGCTGCCTCATTAATGGGAAATGTTCCTTTGGTTTGTGCACTGCTGATTTGGAGGTCCCCTAACAGTATCAGAACTTTCCGTTTCCTTTGGCTGGATCATTTGGGGCAATAAAGAACAATTCTGGTGACAAGAATGAAAGGCCACAGGAATTTCTATCTATAGCCTGGTGATTTATTTGCTTTTTTTTTCTCCTTTGTATATATCTGAGTCATCTGATCTCTGAGGATTAAAAAGGACATGGGGTCTGGGCATGGTGGCTCATGCTTAGAATCTCAGCACTTTGGAAGGCCAATCTGGATGGATGCCTTGAGCCTAGGAGTTTGAGACCAGTCTGGACAACACAGTGAAACCCCATCTCTACTAAAAATACAAATAATCAGCTAGGTGTGATAGGGCACATCTGTAGTCACAGTTACTTGGGAGGCTGGGATGGGAGAATTAAGTAATTAGTTGCTATTTACCATCTATCAATTGCCATCCCCGCTCAAAACAATTCATCCTGCCCCACAGGCACTCCAATGGACAATGCCTTTCTCTTGGACCAGATGAGTTCTGAAATCCAATCTAGTGCAACCACTAATTCATTTGGTTAGAGAAGACAGGGTTGAGAAACAGGAGACCCAGTAAGTTAAAATTCGTGATTAGTGGAAAATTGTTTATAAACATATCAGTGCTTTATTTGTTTAACAGTGGCATACTTAGCATTTTTACAGATTTCTTGAAGTATAAGCAACATAGAGTAGACTGAACACATTTAAAGTATATAATTTGGTAAGTTTGATACATAGATACACACACTGTGAACTACCAGAGTCAAGATTGTAACATATCCATCAGCTCTAATGTTCCCTTATTCTTCTTTGTAATCTCCTCTCCCATCCCTTTCTACCCACTCCTAACCCCAGGCAACCACTGACCTGTGTTCTGACTAGAGTTTAATTTACATTCTCTAGAATTTCATATGTGTGGAATATATGCAGCATCTGCTCTTTTCTGATGACTTTTTTTTAACATAATTATTTTGAAATTAATCCATATTGTTTTGTGTATCAGTGCTTCATTCCAGCATACAGATATATCACAATTTGTTTCTGTTCTGTTTCTATGGTATTGTTTGATTCATTGCTTTAGAAAAAGTGCCACAATTGATGTAACTCAAGTTCTGTTTATTTGCATCTTCATAATCCCTATCCTATTATTATGTAGAACCCATGGTTTAAATGCAGGGACACTAATAAATACAGGGGTGTACTGAAGAAAGTGTAAAAGATTCAAAGCCATTATGGGTTAACATGTGTCACTGAGGCTGCAGGATAGAGACTCTCTGTTTAATAGAAGTTCTCCCAATTAACTTCCACATAGAACACAAGGTTTATTTAACACTAAAAAAATAAAATGGGCTAATTTGAAGTGTGTGTGTGTGTGTGTGTGTGTGTGTGTGTGTGTGTGTGTATGTGTACACACATATATGTATCCACAAGTAACTATAGCAATTGTTTGGAACTTAAGCCAACAAAAGCTATTTGGGGGGGAAATATTTTATATCTGACATTATTTAGAATTGCCAACCCATGGTGGTAATAAAAAGGAGGCTGATTTTTAGTCAGTATGTTTTTTCTTGTTTCAAAATTCTCTACAGAAAACATATTCCCTTATTACCTGCTTCTGAGGTGGACTACTCCCACAAATCTATTCTCAGTAATAAATAATAAATATACTATTTATTATTTGTCAATTATGATACATTTGTTTTTTAATATATATAAATATACTAACAATATCAATTAGAATCATTTAAAATTGCCATATTCAAATATTTTTGCATATCAATTGGCAATATCATGTTTAAGCCTAATGTATTTATAACTAGTCATACTATAATAGTGATTATAATGGTACATTTTATTATTCTTATTCAGTAGGACTAAGAAAACTCATCTGTATGGGCTTATTATCTAAGCTATAAATCAGAACACATAATTGCCTTCCTGCATGCCTCAGTGTCCTAGCCAAAAGAGAAAAAAAGCCAGAAGAAAAAAGAAAGAGAGAAAGAGAGAGAGAAAGAGAGAGAGAGAGCATGAGAATTAGGTAGATATAACTTCCCCCATCAATTTGCATTGCTGTCATTATAATGAAAATTTGTTTGTCTTTCATTTATATTTTTGTTGAGTGTCTTATTCATAAAAAGACTTTCAAATATATGTAAACTGGAGTTTCTCACAAAAGGTGTTAAAAATGTAGATTTTCATAGGCATGAAATAAGAAAAGCTTTCTAGCTTTATTAATAGATGTAACTATAATTGCACATTGCCATTGCATTAACAGGCCAAATTACCATCATTCTAACAAGACCAAGGAGTTGAAAAATCCATAGAGAAAGACTATGTGACCTAGCCACGAACCAGACATCTAATTCAGCTGGTCAGTTAGTCTACTGGTGTGTGCTGCCTTGATAAATGTTTCCCATCCCAGTGTCTCTGAAAGCTGGATTAGATGCACTGCTACGTACTCACATAGCATCCTCTGTTTCAAAACTCGACTTACTTGTTTTCCTTCTCCAGTAAATATCAAGAATCATCTTCAGTCATCATTGTATCTCTGATGCAACACCTCACATGTAGCAGAGCTCAAAACATTCTTGTTGAAGAGAATTATAAGTGTCTAACTGTTCACAAAAACAACCAAGCAGATGGCTTGGTATAACCCTTTTCCATGCAGGAAAGGATTTAAAATGCTTGACTGACTAACGGTGGCTCAGAAACATCATCTTTAAGTCTAAAATAGCATACATCACCAATCAGGAGAGCTTGAATCACATCCTACCAAACGCTGTCACCACTGAGAAATTTTTTTAAGGCCATATCTTTATTGAACTATATCTAGTTTGCTGAAGAAAAAAAAATATGGGAGGAAAAACAGAAGAGAAGCTTTCTTTTTTCTTTTATAATTAACCATGAAGAGATGAATTTGTTTGCCCAAGCATTCTAAATATTGCCTGCATGGTTTTTGGAATATTTTTTTTTCCTTTGAAATAATTTTTAAAAAGAAAAGCATTGCTTCTGAGCGTTATGAAATCTCAAAAGCAGATACAAATTCATTTATTACTTTAGTGCAGGAAAATAAACAAGGGTATGGAGCAAACACACTCCATTATGCTACAGCAGAGATATATCTTTGCTTTCGCTTTGACTTTACTTGAGAATTTGTTGCTAATGGAACATTGATCTTATTTCCAACATTGCTTTCCAGCATTATCCTAAGATGCAAATGCCTCTTCAGCTTTTTTATTTGTCCTTAGGCATGGAGAACTCAATCTACCTTGTGGTTATGAATAACCATCACTACCTACTGGATGCTTTTCTTGACCACCATGCTGATCACACTTCACAGCAGACAGCTGTATACTGATCCTCTAGGCTCCCCATATACCCACTCAGCCAATCATAGCCCGCCTCAAAATGTGCTGTAACTGTTTATATGTTTGAATAAGTAGACTGTTGTGGGGAACGCCCACGTGTGAGGGCCTTGCAAGTTAGGCTTCACAATACGGAGGGCTTGAGCCCAGACACAGTGTCTCCAGTTGAGGGAGGTCGAGCTATGGGAAAGCAGGAGCAGAAAGAGACTTAGGTTTAAGATAAACTTTGTGAGCGATTACCAGATGGTCATGCAGACGAGATGCATTTGGGTACGATAATTGAGTTTTCTACAAAGACATGGTTACCACTTTGCTGACTCTTCTTAAAGATAAATGACTCACCCTTTGATGTGATAATGTGACCACCTGCTCTGGTGGAATGTGTAAGTTAACCCTTCCATTGTCCTTATTCTGTGAGGTTGTAACTTGTTTTTCTACTTTAAGACTTTATGTTCCCCTTTATATCACATAGGCACACACCTAAGAAAGGTATATAAACTGACCCTGAGCACAATAAAGTTGCTGGTGAGGCATAAGCTTCTCAGTCCTCCAGACCCCGCTTTCTGTCAATCTTTATTTTCCGCGCACCCCCCTATCCAGGTTGGAATCCTCTTGCAGGTCGAGAGCTCCTGGCAGACGTGCTCCCTTTACCTACCACTTTCCTTTTTTCTTCTTACTGATGACTAAAACATGGACATTCTAGCAAAAGCTAGAGAAGCCATCTTAGGCAAAAACATGGACGTCACATGCTAAGAGGCCACACATTAAAGACAACAAGCTAGAGCCTTGACATCATGGAGCTGCCACGTCAGGTGTGGTCAGCTTACACTTAGGTTGAAACATGAGATATAAATTAACTTCTGTTTTTCTCAAGCCACTATTATTTGGGGATCTTTATTTAACTAATATAAAAGTAGTATCTGGAAGGGGGACTTCTGTAACAAAAGACATATGTAATATTAATGTAGCAATTGAACAGAGAAGAGCAAATATTCAAATAACCCAGGGTGGAAAGCTGGTGACTCTTGTGATGTCATAACAAAGCTTTGGCTAAATTGTTACCTGCCATACATTGGAAAGTAAGCCATAAACTGTCAGAGTCTGTAACTCTAAGGCAACTAGTTGGAAAAACTCAGAATCTTGGTGTATGTTGGCTGCTTCTTGCCACTTGAAGCAAAATCTAACAAAAGAGATGAAGTCAGAAATAGTTTTCCCTAAGGGAGGAGAATCCTATTTTACGAAAAGAGATATTTTCTGTCTTGCCTGAAATATAAATTGAGTGAAAGTGCAGTAATTTGGGTGCTCAAAGGCTTTTTTTTTTTTTAAGTGTTTTTGGTTGTTTGTTTGGTTGGTTTTTGGAGATAGGGTCTGTCATCCAGGCTGGAGTGCAGTGGTGCAAGCACAGCTCACTGCAGCCCCAGCCTCCTGGGCTCAAGCAATCCTCCTACCTCGGCCTTGTGCCACCACACCTCGCTAATTTTTAGGGTAGAGAAGGGTTCTTAACATATTGCTCAGGCTGGTCTCGAACATCTGGCTTCAAAAAATCCTCCTGCCTTGGCCCTAAAGTGCTGGGACTATGGGTATGAGCCACTGTGCCCAGCCAGAAAAAGCCAATTCTTCTTTACTGAACACTGAAGCAAGAATAAAAGGTAGCTCTCATGAGCAGCTGTAAGTGGACATTAGAATGTGCCCCCACCTACACATGGAGAAAGAAAGAGAAAGAGAAAGAAGGAAGGGAAGAAGGAGAGAAAGAGAGACAGAGGAAAGAAGGATGGAAGGAAAGAAGGATGGAAGGAAGGAAGGAAGGAAGGAAGGAAGGAAGGAAGGAAGGAAGGAGAGAGAAAAGAAAGAAAGAAGAAAAGAAAAGAAAGAGAAAAAGAGGGAATGGGAAATATCTTAGAGCCATTCAAGCTGGAAATGGCTCAGGGCAAATTTGTCTTTCATTCTATTCAGAGTCATCCCTCACAGAGATAGATACATATTCTGATTGCCTCTTTTGGAAAAATTTATCAGAAACGCAAAAGAATGCAGGTATCTGTCTCACTTACCCATGACCTGGAAGTCCTCAGTGGGGTGACCTTGCTTTGAGTTGTCTCTGCCTATCTGAATGGAGCTAAAGTACTTCTTGCATATATTAATTGATGTCTCATGTCTCCCTAAATCTATAAAACCAAGTTGTGCCCTGACCACCTTGAGCATATGTTGTCCAGACTTCCTGAGGCTATGTCACGGGTGCGTCCTCAAACTTGGCAGGAGTTTCTCACAGTTACTGAAACTAGGAGACAAAAGAGATACCTGACAGGTGACAAGACCTTTGCTTGAGGAACACCACAAGCCTAGGGCAACCCTGTGAAGGAGAGAGCCAGGAAGACATACCCCAACCTTTCTAATTCTTCTCTTCCTCTGATCTTCCTCTAGGGCTTCCCACTGGCTGAACTCAATTGAGAACAGAACAGGGAAGTTCTATTGAGGTAATCCTGTCAGTCTCCCAGAAAAAAAGATTAGGGGAGAGAAGGAGAAAAATCAATGATCTACAGGAGCAAATAAATAATATTCCACATATCCCCATACCTACACCAGCAGGAAAATAGAGTACAATGCTATGCAGCCTTTAAGAAAGGTTCATTTTCCAATGTCCACTACAGATGAGGCAAGGGAACACGATGAACAGAGAGTTCCTCCTAGAAAACAGAACAAGATGTTGCCGTGAGAAGACCCACTCCCAGGGAAGGGATCCTAGCAGTGTCTGTTTATCTGGATCAGTAACAGCCGCCTTCCTTTTCTAAATGGGAGTCTTAACTGTGGTTATTACGTTGTGAAGGAGAGATGACTTATTTCCAGTTCATAGGTTGCTAGGCCACGAGGAACTACACCCAGACAAAATGAGAGCATTACACGTAGACTTTGCTCAAGATGTGGTAATTAGATAGGACCTGTGAGTTACCTCCTCTTTGATAAGAAAGAAAATAAATATGCTTAGTTAGTGAGAAAAAGCATGTGCACAGATATTTAGGTAGTTAAAGGCACTGACTGTGGCAGAGGTTGTTAATTATCCTTCAATATCTGTTCTCCCCATCTTCCTTTAGAAATAGAATCCCCAAATTATATCTGGGCACATGGCCATCAGACTCCTTTGCAGCCAACTTCGGTCATTTTACTAAGTCTTGGCCAATAACATCTAAGCAGTGGTGATGTTGAAATTCATTCTTATGTCCTTAAAGTAAAGGAAATGATCTCTGCTTCCCTCTTTTCTTCCTTCCTACTGGCTGTGAAGTGGATGGACACATGCAATAGTGAGAGCAGTGATATTGGGCTATAGGTAGAAGCCACATGTTGGAAATGGCAGAGCAGCGAATGGATGAAACATGAGTCCCAATATTATGAAACCACAATTATCCCCAGACTGCTTATTCTTGGATGTTATTTAAGAATAAAAGAAAAATCTCATTTCTTTTGAGTATACATGACAGAGGCCAAAACCTCTACCTTAACTAATACTTAAACCAGGGTTCAACTAAAGAGAACCAGAAATGCAGTCACCCTGGAGAGAGCCAAGAGAAAGGAACCTACTCAAGATTTAAGTGACTGTGCCTTCTCTGACACCCAGAACAATCTCTAAGACCATGGCCATTTGGGAGAATATTGCATATATGTGTTGATATGAGAACCCTAGACATTTCTTCATTGGAATTGCATGTGAAAGTACCTATCACATACTCAGTCCAGATACTATCTTCTACTTCTAAACTGAAGTGGCCCCGTATACAAATAGAACCCAGTATGGCCTTAAAGCCAAGGATTACTTGGGCAAACAGTAAATTCTCCCTTCTTTGAGGGGACAAAGAGTAATGTTCTTTTCTTTCTGGCATACAAAGAGCATAGAGGGAGGAAAAAATACACTTGGAAATGAGAAAGAGTACTTTATTGAGACTGGAGAAAATAGTGTGAAACCCAGGGCAAAGAAAGAGTCTCTATAATGACCAGTGATTAGGTGAAGTGGGAAAGGAGGAAGAGGCAAGCAGGACTATTACCAAGAGAGGGGCCTGGTGGAAGCTGATTCAGAGAGTTGAGCCAAATGTGTAATTGAAACCAGAACTGATTAGGATGAAAGTACAAGTTTAAAAGTGAGATCACAAAACCAATTCCAAGTAACCACAGTGTTTATATGTAGAGATGGAATAGATCCTAAGAGCCTTAGGAGATCTCTTGCCTGTTTTCTAAACAAGACTCACAATTCTAATGCCCAGCAGGGACACTTGAGGGCAATGAGTAAGTACATCCCCATTTACCTTCCAATCAGATGGGAAATTCCCATGTGCTTTATCTAGTTTGAAGTTTCCTTTTGAAATGTAACTATGGAAATGAAATTAAGATAAGCAACTATTAAAGTCTTGTACTAGATACAAAGAGTTTTACTTGACTAGGGAGTTTGTTTAACTAAAGTGATTTGTATTACTTTAAATAGCCAGGAAAGGAAGATGATCCCCTCAGAGACTCAGGGCCTATCAGTGGCTCACAGACAGAAGTAAAACTAGAGACTCACAGTATTGGTAAATATCTTTTTCTCCTTATTCCCTTGACAAATGTACGCCTGCTTGACAGAGTCCATTACTCATTTTGAAGGGTGCTCATTGCCAGTTTTCCAAGTATACCATTATTAAAAGATGAATACATTTTTTGAAAATGTCAATACAATTTTAACCGAATTTTAAGAATGTAAGATGGAAATAGTCTATGCAGATGTTGTATATTGATTTCTAAAAATATTTTCTTCCCAATGACTGCTCCTCAATTTTTAGTTTTGAGATCTTTTTCCTTATCTATATTAACTTGAAAATTAGCACAGGGAATTTTCACAATGCAATATGAATTCTCGATGGTCAATAGAACTGAATCAGAGGGCCCCATTTTGCTAATTGCTAACCAAGAAATTAATTCTCTCTAATACTACTTCTTATCTATGTGCTATTGTAAAAGCCACATAACCTCTCTGTTTATCACCTTTAAAATGAGAATAAAGGCCAGGCGTGGTGGCTCATGCCTATAATCCCAGCACTTTGGGAAGCCCCGATGGGCGGATCACTTGAGGCCAAGAGTTCAACACCAGCTGGCAACATGGTGAAACCCCGTCTCTGCTAAAAATACAAAAATTAGCTGGGCATGGTGGCACATGCCTGTAATCCCATCTACTCCAGAGGCTGAGGCACAAGAATTGCTTGAACCCCGGAGACAGAGACTGTGGTGAACCAAGACAGCACCACTGCACTCCGGCCCAGGGAAACAGAGCAAGGCTATCTCAAAAAATTAATTAACTAAATTTTAAAAAATAAAATGAGAATAAAATGTCTTATCTCATTTACATGGGAAGCACAACTGAAAGAATACATGTAAAACTGTACCATAAACTGTCAAATGCTGGTGGACTCCAGGCCTTCGGCTAAGATAGAGCTGCCTCCAGAACTCAGCATCTCCAACTCTTTCTCTTCTTCAACCCCATTCTAATGCCAGCCTCTCTCCTTGCCTTCTGAGTTCTTACATTCTCCTTCCCTTCATTCTTCCTGTGTATGAAATGGGAATTATATTATCTACATAATGTAATTGGCATAAGGACAAACTGGAAAGTTCCTGGTGCAACGCTTAGCATATGGTCAACTCAATAAATCCAACTAGAGATGGGCAAAAGCAATCAAAGACCATCTAATCTACTTCTCTTATGCAGTTGAGGAACCAGAGCTGAGTAGTAAGGAAACTGTGCAGTTACACATTGGAGCAGCAGATTTAGATCCCAGGTCTCTGGACTCTCAGTAGAGTCTTTCAGTGAAACCAGTATGAGGATGAGGTGAGGGGTAAGGGAGGGAAGGAAAAACAAAATATGCTCCTTTTCCTATGGTTCAGTGGGCTATTACAGCTATATATATCACACAAATCTTCTAATTAAGGTTTTATTATTTGATAAAATACATTCTGATACATCCACATAATGGAAGATTATCCAGCCACCAAAAAGTCTGAAGTAGATCAATAACCACTGGCACAGAAAGGCGTGCCCAATATATTTAGTGGCAAAAGAAAACTGCTGTGTAATATCTACAACATGGTCCCATTTTTGTTTCATGTATATAAGTCTTATGGTAATAAGTCTGGAAAGACATCTTCCAGATCATTAGCAGTGGTTATCCTTCCACATAATAAATACCTTTCCTTTTCTATTTTATTTCTATATTATTTACATTCTCAGATTTTAATCATTAGGAAAAATAAATCTTTTTAAGTAAAAAAAAACTTTTGAAATAAAGATCAATTGCGTAAAAGTACAATTATTCAGCACTATGAAAGATTAAGAGCTTTGGCAAGAATAATGAAAATATTCAGTCCCTTTCTTTCTTAAACATTATTGCTTTCTGATAGCATTTCCTTTATATGAGCAATATGAGCAAAAAAAATAAAACAACAGAGGCAAGCACTTATCATGGAATATATCTTTTCTCCGTGTTCCTGATTAATAAAAAAATGCAAAGCCGGCTATCTTGGAAGAAAGTATGAAAATTCTCCCCACCCACATAACTAAAAGGAAATAAATCCAAATTATGTCTCACAGCACATGCACAATAGCCTGCAGTGTTTTATTTTATTTTTTTAATTTATTTTTTATTTTTATTTATTTATTGTTTTTGAGACAGAATCTCACTCTGTTGCCCAAATTGGGGTCCACTGGTGCGATCTTGGCTCACTGCAACCTCCACCTCCCAGGTTCAAGCAATTCTCCTGCCTCAGCCTCCTGAGTAGCAGGGATTACAGGTACATGCCATGATGCCTGGCTAGCCTGCAGTATTTTAATCCACTGTTACTTGGTATCTTAGTCCTAAAAATCTTAACCTTGTCTGAGAATGCCATGAAATATACCAAAAGGTATACATAAGTGCATGTGTACAGTTTTCTGGAGAAAGGAACTATAATCTTCATCCAAACCCACAAATATTAAGAACCACAGTATTCGTGTATTCACATATATTCAAATATTCTACAGATACTCGAGAATTGTTTTCCTCCATACATTGTTATACTTGCAGTAGGAATGTTATTAGCCATTCTACACCCATCATTTCTAATTCTGGCAGCAATACTGCAAGTAAAGATTATCCCTATTTTACCAATGGGCAATATAGAGAATTAAAGGTGTCTACAAATTCTTTGACACTCCTTCCATCGAGAGCTGGGGCACTATGCTCCTTCCCCTTGAGTCTACATGGGCTCTGTGACTACGCTGGCTAACTAAATATGCTGGAAGTGACACTGTGTCAATTTCCAGGCCCAGGATTTAAGACACAGACAGCTTCCAGTTAATGTCCTTTGGAATAGTAGCTCTTCAAAGCTAGCCATCACATTGTGAAAAAGCCAAAGCAGCCCCCTGGAGATGCTCACACAGAGAGGAACTGAGCTCACCAAACTGCCAGCCACACAGATGGGCTGTCACGGAAGTCAATGTTCCAGTCCCAGACCAGCTGCCCCAGATGATTCTGTGTGGCATAGAGATGGGCCAGTATCCCCAATGAGTTTGTGGTAGGCAGAATAATGGGAAGAGGTGCACATCCCAATTCCTGGAACCTATGTTACATGGCAAGGGTGAATTCAAATTGCAGATAGAATTGCTAATCAGCTGACCTTAAAGTAGGGAGATTATCCTGAGATATCCAGATGGGCCCAATGTAATAAAAAGGTCCTTAAAAGAAGAAAAGAGAAGCAGGAGAGGTCAGAGTGATTCAGTGGGAAAACAACTTGGCCAGCTGTTGCTGGCTTTGAAGATGAAGGAAGAGGCTGTGAGCCAAGGAATACAGGCATCCTCTAGAAGCCGGAAAAGGCAAGAAAACAGATTCTCCCCCTGGATCTTCCAGAAAGATACACACCCCTGCTGAGACCTTGATTTTAGCTCAGTGAGAACTGTGTTGGATTGCTTCCCTACAGAACTGTAAGGTAACAAATTTGTGTTGTTTTAAGCCACTAAATTTGTGATAATTTGTCACACAGCAATAGAAAACTAACACAGAGTCCTTTCCAAATTGAACATTTGTGAGCAAATGAATTCTAGTTTAAAAACCACTGTGTTTTGGGTTGGTTTGCTCCTCCGTGATAGATAACTAGAACAATAAAATTAAGCTCGAGATAATTAATCTTTTCAAGTGATCCAAAAAGTTCATTTACTTGGCTCCGATATTACATTTTTCACTGTGAAAAGCTTCATGGTCAAAATTTCACCAGTCACTCCCTCCCCCAGGCTTCCTGGACATCAGTTCTCTCCTTGCCCCTCTCTGAATCTGCTCTACCAGGGGTTTCAGGTGCTTTCTCTGCACCAAACCCCACGTGGTCTTTTCTTTGTCCTCATTCTCAGTGGTACTGTTGTTGACCACCACTGCTCTTTCTTTTTCCAAGAAGAGGTTCTTACACACACCATTACTTCAAGGTCAACACATTAAAATCCAAATATATCATTCTTAAAAATAATGACTATTTAAAAAGTTAATAGTACACAAGAGCAAAATTAACAACTTTTAGTAGGCTATCAAACATTTTTATGAATGCCTAAGCCTCTTGTTTTAACTTACTTGAAGATGTTTTATAGATTTAATTTTCTATGTTTAGGTATGTTTTTTTCAGTGGAGCCATAAATGCCCTTTTAAATTAGTGGTAGTGAAAGTAGTTATCCTGGAAATAATTATATTTAGCAATTAAGTTTTATAATAAAGCTATTTTAATCAGCTGAAATAACATTCTTCACTGGTCATTATACTACTAGATAAGTAGAGTTACATTTTCAGGCAGGATAAGACCACTTCAGTTCTTCAAAAGGAACTTTCATAGTAAGTCTTTCCACAAAATTCCAAAGTAAAGTGATAATTGACTGAAAAATAAGACGATTCTCTTTCATTCCTCTCATTTGTTGAAGACCATCATCTCTCGATGTTTTAAAAACTGATGATTTAAAGAAAGTCCATTTCTCCCAAGTGAAACCAGTGAGAGATGTTTTAAATCCCAGAGAAACTCCCTCTGGCCTACCAATCCAAACACAGATTAGAAGCAACCATGTTCAACTTTAGACTATAATGAACCAAGTAGCCTTTTGACTCAAATCTCCATGATACTCCCAGAAGTGTAGCTGTGAGTCAGAAGACATAGCAAGGAAAATACATCATAAGGTGCTATTTGTTAAAAAGATAAACATAACTATTGTTTATAAATATTGCTAAAATATGAAGAAAACATGAATGTATTTCCCTATAAACCAAATCTCAATTGAATTTTTATGTTCTTATTGCAATTTTACCAAATAAGGAGAATTGATATAGTATAAGTCAAAAATCAAACAAAAAGAGGATTTGAAACTAGACTTTCATTATTAAGAAAGTAAAAAGAACTTCCAAGAACACTTGGGGAAACCCATCAAAATACAAAGATGTAAAAGTCATTGGGTGACAGAGTAACTGGTCTGTTTCCCTACAGGCTGCACAGCAAATGTAATTTCAGGAGTGAGCGAATCAGGATACATACAAATTATTTTGTTGGGCTCCCCACCAAAAAAAATGAAAACTGTGAAGATATAAAATAACTCTACCAGTTAGCACTCTTTAGTATATGATGGAAAATCCGACTCAAATTTGCCTAGTTAATAAGAGAAATATATTGGTTCACGCAGCTGAAGGCTCAAGGATAAGCTTCTGGCATAACTTGATTCAGGGGCTTATGCAGTGCTATATGAGGTCAGTTAATCTCCATATTTTGATTTTGTCATTCTCTGAGTATTGGCTTCATCCTGAGGTTATCTCCCCTTGTTCATACATCACTGGATTCTATGGAAATGTGAGTGCTCTTCTTTCTCAGGACCCCAGCCAAGGTCTCCTCATATCTCCCTCCCTCTGACTGGGTGAGATGCCCATCATCAATGCCATTACTTGACCAGAAGAATGGGATATGCTAATTGGTCTTTCCATGGAACCGATGAAAACAGTCACACCCATACAAAGACGGCAGGACATCGGGGAGTAGTTTCCCAAGGGAAATTTAACATACTATAGAGTGTGAATGTTTGTTAGACAACAGTGTTCCCTGTAATATACTGTCATCAGGTGTTAATACAAGACATTTTTATTGATACACAGTATTTGTACAAAATTATGGGCCACATGTGCTATTTCATTATAAGCATAGAATGTGTAATAAAGTCAGATTATTTAGAATATCCATCATTTTGAGCATTTATGATTTCTGTGTGTTGAGAACATTTCAAGATCTCTATTCTAGCTATTTTGAGATATACAATACTTTGTTGATAACTAGTCACCCTATTCTGCCATCTAACATTAGAAATTATTTCTTCTATCTAACTGTAGGTTTGTATCCACTAACCAACCTCGCTTCATCTCCCCTTGCCATACACACACTCTTCCCGGCCTCTGATAATTATCATTCTCCTCTCTCTCTCCACAAGATCGACTTTTTTAGTTCCCACATGTGAATGAGAATGTGGTATTTGTCTTTCTGTGCCTGGCTTATTTCACTTAACATAATGACCTCCAGTGCCGCCCATGTTGCTGCAAATGACAGGATTGTATTCTTTTTATGACAGAACAGTATATATAACATCACATTTTCTTTTTCCATTTGTCCAGCCCCAGATGCTTAGGCTGATTCCAGATCTCTACTACTGTGAATAGTGTTGCAATAAACATGGGGGTGTGGGGATCTCTTTACTATACTGATTTTATTTTCTTCAGATAAATATCCAGTAGTGGGATCATACGGATAGTTCTATTTTTAGTAATTTCAGAAAACCTCATACTGTCTTCCATAATGGCTAGACTCATTTACATTACAATAGTGTATAAGAGTAGTAAAAGACATTTTTAATATTGTTTTATATGTTTAAATGAGGAGTAAAGTCATTTAGGTTTATAAGCACTTATGGTCCGATATGCAAGTATAAAAAATATTCAGCCAAGCCACTTTGATACCTAATGAGATAATGATTTTATTGCTCTTTCATTCTCTCTGTGTGTTGTCCAACTTTGTCTCCTACAACATCCATCCATGCAAACTTTGCTTTAGTCTCATCCATTGGCTGATCTGGATTGCTTACTTCTATACTTTGATCTTCCCAATTCCTATTGCCTGGAATGTCCTTTCCCCTCTTAATTCTCTAGTATCTAAATTCTCCTTTTCCAAAGCCTGACTCATAGCTACTTTCTCTATGAAGCAATTTAGAAACAGTGACATTTTCTCCTAAATTTTCTCATAATTTTTAGGTTAAAATTTGCTATTTACAACTATTCTCACTCTCTAGATCATCGACGATATTATTTTGATGGTTGAAGTCATGCCAACTGACCTTAATATGATCCTAAATTTCTTCTCCATAGAGCACTCCTGGAAGTCCCTATAAATCAATCAAAGTTCGGTCATAAAATGAAACTTCCTGGCTGCTTTGCATGAAACTAGGTATTACATTCTCATTCTTTTCATTTATAGCCCTAACAGCTTGTATCTTATGAGTATATAAAGCTGTGTCCCTAGAAAATGTTCAATAAATGTTTGGCGAATGACAATGGAATGGAGGGCAAAATCTAAGGGTAAACTAAATGATAGTGGTAATAGTACAAAAACTAATTATGTATTAAGGATATACACTTCTATGATGAGCATTTAAAATGTGAGCATTCCAAGTTTCCTTTCCCCAAACAGTATGTATTTACAAAATTGGAAATAAAAATGTACATAAAAGCTTTCCCTGAAGAAATGGTTAGAAACCATTAAAGCAAAACACTGACATTTAACTATTCTTTGTCCTAAGAAATAAAACATTTTAGCAGATTCACTTATTTAGAAAATACAATCTGTGGCAGGTGATATATTTGAGGAGAGGGGGAAAAAATCCATCCTCACAACCAGATGTGGTTGAGGAATGATTTCTGGAATTGTGAACAATTATTGTATATATTTTTAGCTGTGGTTTCAGATGACCTTATACTGTACTGGGAATTATAGCATTTTATAGCCCAGAAGTGATTACATAAAATCATGTTAAAGTGATTATAATAAGAACTACATAGGCAGTAATGTTTGCTGCTCTGCAAAACACTTTGCCCAGGAGACTCTTTAAAGCTGAATGGAACAGAAAATGCTGGTAGTCATATTAGACCTGTTCCTCCAGTAAAAGTCCATACTCACTAGCAACCACAATCTGGCAACATTTTCTTTAAATCTCACATCTCATCTACCACTGAACATCAAAACAGCCAGTTACATCCTTGTAAAACAGGACAGATTAGCAATTTAGCAGCATAAGTACCTCGTCCTTCATCTCCCTATCATTTTTATATTTTTATATTTTTTGTTTATTTGTTTTTGAGACAGAGTCTTGCTCTGTCAGTCAGCCTGGAGTGCAGTGGTGTGATCTCGGCTCACTGAAACCTTCAACTCCTGGGTTCAAGTGATTCTCCTGCCTCAGCCTCCCGAGTAGCTGGGATTATAGGCACCTGCCATCATACCCAGCTAATTTTTGTATTTTTGTAGAGACAGGGTTTCACCATGTTGGGCAGGCTGGTCTTGAATTCCTGACCTCAGGTGATCCACCCAACTCAATCTCCCAAAGTGCTGGGATTGCAGGCGTGAGGGGCTGGTTCCACACTTTATTAATTTAGACTCTGTGGCAGGAGAGAAGATGGACTGGGATAAAAAGAATGATGAAAGAAGTAGGACCGTCAATTTGGAGTAAATTGCAAAAGTCTGCCCAGATTGGTGATAATAGTCTCTTCTGGGGAAGTGGCAGCAACACTAGAAAGGAAAGAAAAATCCTAAACTGGTGGGTGGCCACAGCCTACGATAATCTGCAGTTGCTTCCTGTCAGATCCCCACTATTTCCTGTGTAACTTCCCTTCCTGGAGCAACAATTTATTTTTGCCTTTTGGTAAATCTTTTACTGTTCCAACTCAAATTTCCCTAACTTTCTAAAAGTTTTTGTTCTGTTTGGATTTTAAGGTTTGTTTCTAAGGGTGCTGAAGAGGCCAGGGCAGGGGAAGAAGATAAAAGTTGCTTTTGCTCTTCCTTTTAATCTGTATTTGCCATAGGAATATTTTGACAATATTTTTAAACATATGATACATGTTGGGAAAGTTGGAGAAAGTCAGTGTGTGAATAGGAAGTGATAATCATCATGAGAATAGAGCAGAGATTACAAAAGAAAGACTTTTATAACTATTTTGAATCCTCACATTTTAAAAGTACTGGTATTTGAGTTGAACAAAAGGACTCAGAACCAACTTCAGAAGGTTGTGTAAAATGTTTATATCTTCTCAGGCTTTCCTGGATGGAAACATTAGCAATTCAAAAACTCCAAATTATTCATGAAGAAGAATAAAGTATTGTCTAAGGGATTGGAAAGCCTCAGAAGAAATCATCACGGAAATTGTTTTATCAAATTCTTGCTACTAAAAGATTGTATTTTATCCCCAAATACAATCCTAGCTATTCATGGCTCATAAAAAAACAAATCATCTTGTTGGTCAGCCTCAGATGTAATTTGTCATTAAATATGGGAGTTAAGGAAGAGGAAATGTTATCAAGTTTCAATGTCCATAACTGAAATAAAGTTAATTACATGACTGTTCAGAACATATAAAAATATCTTAGTGTATATATAATGCTTTTGTTTGGGGAATTCATTTTAATTTCTTTTTATACCTTCTACAATAGGGATGTCACAATGATTTCAAATAAAGAAGTTAAAATCTGAACCCCTATGAAAATCAAAGCACAAGTTGTAAAATTCAAAATTCTGTCAAACTGATCACTTGGGGCTATATAGAACCATAAAACCTGATTTAATTATACCACGGTGCTCAATAAAGAACAGTTTTTTAAAAGAACCCATATCTTCTTACCAAAGAGCCCTGTTTCCTTACCCCACAGTGAGCCAGATTATGTTGTGACCATGAAGGACCAGTGTCTCTATCTGTGTTCTCTCTGGGCTGAAGGGTGGAGGCACCCATTAAACAAGTATTACTGCTGCTTTCAAACTTCTTGCCACTTTAAGTGTGGCCCCCGGGCCAACAGGTAGCATGCTACCTGGGAGGGTGTTTTTTTTTTAGGAAATGCAGACTCCTAGGCCCTACTCAACACCTGCTGAATCAGAAACTGTATTTTAACAAGATCTCCAGGTGATTCATATGCACACTGTATTGTGAGAAGTATTGTTCTAGAACACACAAGAATGTTTCAGGTTCCAAAGCTCACCTTTCACTTTAAATCTCACCTATTTGATGTTTCCATCTGGTTCTGTGAGATGTTTCCTCCTTGGCTCCATGCCCTGCAGCCCTAAGGTAGGTGCTACCAACTACACTGGCCCAGGCTTTCAGGATAATGAATCCTGGCTCAGATCCTAAAACCGAAGGTTGTGAGCCCCTTGAGGGCAGAGAGCAAGCTGAAAGAATGACTACATCCATTTCAGTACCTGCCACATAGCAGAGACTCGAGTACTTTCTGAAGAATTAATAAATGATAGATAAGAACATGGCCTTTGAGATCAAATTAAGGTAAATACAAAACCTGACTCTTCCACTCACCAGCTGCATAACCTTGAACAAATTACTTAATTTCTCTGAAACTCACTAAAATGGAAATCATAATCCTATCTCAATGAATTCTAGTGAGGATGAAATAAAACTAAATGTATCTAGCATGATGTACATATTCCATTCTAAGTCTGGGTTTTTTCATGTATTAACAAAATAGTACTCTGTTTTTTCATTTTTTAACTGTTGTTTCCTTCTTGTCTTAGTCTACTTAGGCTGCCATAACAAAATACCATAGACTGCCAAAATTTTTACCTTGGACTTTCCAGCCTCCAGAACTGGGAGAAAATTAATTTGCTTAAGTCACGCAGAGTTCAGTTTCTAGTCAGGGCTCTCTTCCTGGCTTGCAGTCAGCCTTCTTGCCTTCTCCTCACATGGCAGACACAGACAAAGCTCTTCTTTTCCCCTTACAAAGACACCAAACCATTAGGATTAGGGCTCCACCTTCATGAACTTACCTACGCTTAACTACCTCCTAAAAGCTCTATATCCAAATACAGTCACACTGGGACTTCAACATTTGAATTTTGAGGAGACACAATTCAGTCCATAGCATCTCCAATACACAGCATTGCAGTGTTAACAGCTGTAATAAAAAATTTCTATGTCAGACAGATTTACATTCCTTATAGCAATGCTATTATTTTTTTGGTCCTATAATGTCCTGATATTCCCTGTATTTCAGTTTTTCTGTTTTCTCGGTATTCTTTATTCATCTTAATATAGAGTCTATTTGAGTTTCTCCTCTAATAATTATTACCATTTTTGCTAGGTTCCTCAGAGTTCCAGTAACACAATTCAACTGTTTTTATGCTTCTTAAAATCCTTAAACTTTTGATTGTCAATAAACTGCCAGAAATGCAAGTGATACTCATAAGCATTTTTTTCTTTCTTTTTTTTTTTAAAAAAAAAGACTGGGTTTCACCGTATTGGATATGCTGGTCTCGAACTTCTGACCTCAGGTGATCCGCCCGCCTCAGCCTCCCAAAGTGCTGGGATTACAGATGTGAGCCACCGCGCCTGGCCATAAGCATTTTCTCATAGTGCATCAAGATAAAAATAGGTTAAATACATGATGAGAAAAATTCTCAGCTTTCTTTGTTTTTCTTTTTTTTGAAACAGAGTTTTGCTATTGTTGCCCAGGCTGGAGTGCAAAGGCGCGGTCTCGGCTCACTGCAACCTCTGCCTTCTGGGCCCAAGTGATTCTCCTGCCTCAGCCTCCCAAGTAGCTGGAATTAACAGGTGCACACCGCCACATCTGGCTAATTTTTGTATTTTTAGAAAAGATGGGATTTTACCATGTTGGCCAGGCTGGTCTAGAACTCCCAACCTCAGATGATCTGCCTGCCTCGGCCTCCCAAAGTGCTGGGATTACAGGTCTGAGCCACTGTGCCCAGCAACTACTTTCAAAAAAATTATGCAATCTAGCATCCTCTCCTTTACTTTCTAAATTCATTTCTGACTATTCTTCTGTTTCTTTATTCCAATGCAAAACCATATAACTCTTTAAAAAGAGCCATTACTGACTGGGCGCTGTGGCTCATGCCTGTAATCCCAGCACTGTGGGAGACCTAGGGGGGTGGATCACTTGAGGTCAGGAGACCAACCTGGCCAACATGGTAAAACCCTGTCTCTACTAAAAATACAAAAATTATCTGGGCGTGGTGGTGGGCGCCTGTAATCTCAGCTACTTGGGAGGCTGAGCCAAGAGAATCATTTGAACCCGGGAGGCGGAGGTTGCTGTGAGCCGAGATCAAGCCACTGCACTCTAGCCTGGGAGAGAGAGTGAGACTTTGTCTCAAAAAGAAAAAAAAAAAAAAAAACAAAGAGCCATTACCTGTTTTCAATCTGTGACTAACAACAATTACAAAGAATATGAACAGGCTTTCCCCCTAGCCCTTAGATGCTAATGTGTTTTTTGACTGCTATGATAATTTTAAAACCATGTCCAGCTGAACTCCTAAATATTTCCAAGAACCTTATAGAGATAAACAAAGCATTTAACTCAGAGAAGCACTTAATTAAAGGTGTTTATTATTCATAAATATCTAGTTTATGCATTGTGGTTGGTAAGAATAGAAAGATGAGAAAAACAGATTCTTCTCTCTGGGAGCTGGTTGGCTAGTGGGAAAGACACACATATGAACAAAAATAAAATATCATTTATTCCTCATGAATGCACCTGTAAGATACAGATGACTGGTGGTATTTCAAGTATACTTAGACTGGAGATATAAATTCACATTGGTGGCAGGAAAACTCCTCAATAGTATTGTCTAGGTTTGCTGCCTTCAATTCCTCTTCTCCCATTTTGTCTTGAATACATGCCAGGTAAGCTTTAATCCTCATGACTGCTGAAACAGCTCTGGTCAGGGTCACGAAGTCCCTAGGTAATCTCAGTGTGCCCGTGGTTTAAATTTCATTGTAACATCTCACAAGTATGTTTCTGCAGCCTGAATCTTTCCTCATTTGAACTCTAGACCATTTATTGGAGCATAAAATAAATGTTTCAAAATTATATCTAAAACTGAATCTTCGATTTTCTTCCACAAATCTTTCTCCATGGCCATTCCTCCATCCTACTATTCACCTCGCTGTTCAGGCCAAAAATGAAGAATTAGCCTTCATTCTTCTCTTTACCTTACATTCTTCGAAATTGTCATCAGCAAATTTTGTCAACTCTACCTTGGAATAATATTCTAAACCCAACACCTGTCACCACCAATGCTCCCACTGCTCCAAACCATCACTATCTTTGCCTGAATCCCACAAGAGCCTCTCAACAGTTCTCTCGGCTTCCATTCTTTCTCCCTTGCAGTTGATTCTCCATACAGCTGCCACAGGCTTCTGCTAAAATGTCAGCCAATCATTCAGTCCTCTGCTCCAAAATTCTCTAATAGCTCCCTACCTTACTCATAGTAAAAGTCAGTGCACTCAATGGCCAAAGATCCAGTAGTCTAGAGTTGCCACCCACACCCTCTGAACTCATCACCAGCTCCTCTCCCAACCCTGACTGTGATCTCACCTTACTTGCCTCCTTGCTATTCTTCAACCACACAAGGCATGCTCTTGCTGTAGGGCCTCCGCCTTTGCTGTTCTCTGCCAGATCGCTATCCGCATAGCTTGCTCCTTTAGATATGCATAGCTGGCCTCCTTTATATCTTTGTTCAGATATCACCTTTTCAGACAGGACTTCTGTTTTAGACATGGTTCAATCAAAGAAGCAGAATTAGTTGAAGAGAGAGAAGGAGAGAAAATGAATTCGTTACATAGATTTGACTTAACCAATTATAGGAGCTCATTAAGGAGTCTGTAAGGCTCTTTTCTTTGCATTTGATGCTGGAGTTTGAAGTCCATAGATCAGAGAGTAGGAAGGAGAGATGGATATAAAGTTGAGGAGAGTCTGGTCAGTGGGCTGGAATCCAGCAGGGCACACTGGACCCCATATCAGTTCTCATTGCCTCCAACCTGATGATGGGGCTGTCCTACATAAGAAGCCAGGCCCCCTTCATCACAGAACTGAATACGCACCTGGCCCAGGAGTCAGAGAAGCTGCAGGAGGATGTGGGGGAAGGTGCAGCGGTTGCGGGCCGGCTTCCGAGCTACGTTAATGAAGTGAGCCAGTAGAAGGGCCACAGCATTACCTGTCCTGACTTTCTAAACGTAAGAATCAAAATGGTGGCTATTGCACGTCTTCCCTCCAAATATTGCACAAAAAACACACAGGAGAGACATAATTCAGCCTAGTCAAGTTACTCATTACAAAGTCACCATCCCTTTTACGATTGCCCGGTCTAAAATTGCAGCCCTTCCTCCAGCAGTCAATATCCTTCTCCTCTACCTTCTTTCTTCTCCATGGCACTAACATTCCATATATTTTACTTGTTTCATTTCACATCAGTCTTGCCCCACTTAAATGTGGACATCATGAGGATAGGGATTTTTTTTATATGTGTGTTCACTGCTCTTTGTCTGTTGCCCTGAAAAGTGTCTAACACACAGTAAATATCTGTAAGTATAAAGAATAACGGAATTATGCAAGCATTTAGATGAAAATTTTTAATAGCTCTGTAATTATGATTATTTGTCAATGAAACATTTACATACCGATTTTCTAACTGAAGCAAGTGAACCTTACAGATATAGACAATAAATTCACAACCTATAAAATAATAAGGGAGCCAAAGAACTAATGGCCTATAACTCATTTTCACTCCTGATTCCTTGGGAATGAGGAACAAGTTTATAGACAATAGCAGAAGAGCAAAAAGGTTTTGTAAGATCTTTCATGTAATATATGGAGTAGTGAAGATAAGACTTTGTTAATATAAAAAGGGATGCTTATCACCAGACTTCTCACCTTCCCACATTAAATTAGGCACTTAATAAATTTACTTGGCTGCCATGTTTTTTGGTTTTGTTTGTTTGTTTGTTTGTTTTTTGACAGGGTCTGGTTCCGTCACCCAGAGTACAGTGGTGCAATCTCAGCTCACTGCAACCTCCACCTCCCAGGCTGAAGCCATCCTCCCACTTCAACCTTCTGAGTACCTGTAACCTTTGTAACAGCCAGCTTAAGGTGACCTCTGAGGGCAGTTAATCTGTCACTTCTGTGGAAGTGATCAGTTTTACTGTAATTACTGCAGTAAGTCTTGAGTCTAATGAATCAAGAATCAGCCTGGAAGGCAAGAATCTTCCTCTGAGTTATGTGGGACATGATGTGAGACAGGACTGAAGGGTAAAACCCTGAAATACCTCTGAAATATTTGTTGGTCAGTTGGTATGCTGACAAGAAGGTGCCAACAGTCCTCCACTTGGGAGATATAGGTGGGAGGCATGGGAATGGTGCACTGAACTCTAAGAGCAATAAAACAGTTCCTACAGCAACGTGCCTTGTGGTGAAATACTACAGGGTGTGAATTCCCAGAATAGGCTTCACAGTATGGCACAGGTCACTGGCAAACTCCTCCCTCAAATAAAGAGGCTTTGACCAGGGTCTCACAGGTTTATCTTATTACTGATTATATTACTCTTGTAACCTTATAACTTTATATGTATGATTTATGTGTTCTGTCTCTCTCTTTTACTTTTTATATTTATTTTTTGTTTTTTGAAATGGAGTTTCATTCCTGTTGCCCAGGCTGGAGTGCAGTGGTGCGATCTCAGCTCACTGCAGTCTCCCGCTCCGGGGTTCAAGCGATCGTCCTGGCTCAGCCTCCCGAGTAGCTGGGATTACAGGCATCCGCCACCACACCCAGCTAATTTATATGTGTTTTCTTTAAATGTTGATCAGTGACAGATTTAAAGGAAGATCAATAAAGGAAGGAGAAATGTGCCTGAGAACTTTGGAACTTAATTTTTTAAATGTCAAGCTAAGGAAATCAGACAAGGCAACTAGGAACACATATCTTAAAGATCAATTCGCATTCTACATGCCTTTTATCAAAGGGATACCTCATTTAGGTATATTGCTTTTACTCAACAGCCTAGTAACCTGGAAAGTAGTAAAACTAAATGTACACCTTATTGATTAGCCATCAAAAATATTATAATATTTCACCTTTCTCATAAAATATATGTTAAAAAATGTATTAGGACATTAAAATACAAGTTCGCCTCTCTAGTGGGATGAGCTACGAATCCAAAACAGTATGGTCCCTTTGGTCTTTTCGAAAGCGGCATTCTAGGATAGAACTGCAAAATATATATATATATATATGTATGGCAGTTTTCATAAATAAGGATTTATCTTCGAGCCTTTCACACATGTCTTTAGTTCTCTTTCTAGGGTTTTAAAGTAGCACAATTTCTTTATGATCCCTTAAAGATCTTAAAGAAAAAAGAAACAGTATAACAGCATCAACATACATTAAACGAAGCTCATTTTTTCATTCCTGGAAACACGATGAAAATAAAAATTATTATGAAATAGTCATGTTTTTCTCCCAGAAGTGGGGCAGCATTTTATTTAGCTTTGAGTTCTCAAAGTTAAGGCTAGTGCCTGGCATATCGTAAGTGTTTTATAAATATTTTTAACTGTGCTGTACCATGAGGCCCTGTCCAAGAATTCATACCCTGTAGTATTTTGCCACAAGGTATGTTGCTGTAGGACATGTTTTATTGCTATGAGAGTTCAGTGTTCAGCCATTCCCATGCCTCCCACTTATGTCTCCCATGTAGAGGACTGTGTTGGCACCTTCTGGTCAGCATACCAACTGACTGATGGCATATGACTGTATGGCATATACACTAAAAATGTAGCTAGGGTTGTTATTTAAAGGCACACTCTAAGAATTACCTGTAATTACAAATGACTGTAAATGTACTACATGCATGGCTTACACCAAAATATCTGAGATAATGTCAGTAGTACAATTTATTGATTAGGATGTTTTTGGCTGCTAGGAACAGAAAGGTTTGTCTTACTTTGTTAAAAAAAAAATAAGAAAACATATTTTCACATGGTAAGAAGTCATGAGGTAGGGTGGGTCTAGGGCTGATAAATTCAGCAACCCAGTGATATTTCCAAGGATGCCGGTTCTTTTCATGTTTCTGCTCTGACTCCTCAGTATATCAGTCTCATCCTCAGACTAACTTCCCATCCCCTGCCAATGGATAATTCCAGGAATTAACAGAATATTCGGAGACAGAAAGGAAACTCCGAGTTTCCTTTAAAAATCCCAGAAAATTTTCCCAGAATCCACCACCCACACATCCATCAAACTTCTCCACAAGTGTCATTGGCTAGAGGTGTGTCACATGTTTTCCTGAACCAATCATCGTCCGTGGTGATGGGACTGCTCCTGGTGGTTTGGAGAAATCAGGATTACCACATCCCCACGCCTGCCGAGATGCAGAATACGTGGCCAGGTGGAAGAGAAAGACACTTGAACAAAATGAGGATTTTATAAAGATGGAGGACGGGGAAATGGCCATTGGGCATGCATTCAACACATCTGCTACAGGAGTAATAATCCAGCTTTTCTAAATCTTTAATTATAATGAATATATTAGTTACAACTAAATTTTTATCAATTTATTTGGCAGAATTCTCTCTTTAGTATATAAGGAGAGTTAAGGGTCAACATCTAGGTATGGATGGAGGTGAGACTGCAGGAGATCAGCTTTCTCTTTATAGAATTTAGCAGCAGGAGAAAATGAGAAGGCAAGTGGAAGGTCGAAAAAGGAAGGCAGAAGGGCTTGTGGCACTTAGAGGAGACTCTTCCGCCGTCTGCAAGTGGAAAGAAGATGTGATCTGGGATGAACTGTTTGCCCAACCTGGGAAGCCACTGATTATTGGCTGTACATGTAACCTGGAAGCTTCTGGCTTTGTGAATTGAGCAAAAATTCTAACCACAAAGAACATTTGAAAGTACAAATGGGAAGTACAAGTAGTGTCTCCTCAGAGAATAGCAGGGGCAGAGATCTCACAGCAACCCTGCTCTGAACTGACTTAGCTGGGCGGTGTGCCGTCCGCCTGTAATCCGAGCTACTCGGGAGGCTGAGGCAGGAGAATCGCTTGAACCCGGGAGGTGGAGGTTGCAGTGAGCCGAGATCACGCCACTGCGCTCTAATCTGGGCGACAGAGCAAGACTCGATCTCAAAAAAAGAAAGAAAGAAAATTGTATAGCCATTATACTTATTTGTAAAAAATGTTCATGATGTAATACTAAATTTGAAAGTACTATGGAAACAAAGCAGTATGGAAACTCTGATAACTTTTTTCTTTAACTGAGATGGAGTCTCGCTCTGTTACCCAGGCTATAGTGCAGTGGCGTGATCTCGGCTCACTGCAACCTCCGCCTCTCGAGTTCAAGCGATTCTCCTGCCTCAGCCTCCCAAGAAGCTGGGATACAGGCGCACACCACCACGGCTGGCTAGTTTTTGTATTTTTAGCAGAGACGGGGGTTCGCCATGTTGGCCAGGCTGGTCTCCAGCTCCTAACCTCAAGGGGTCTGCCCTCTTCAGCCTCCCAAAGTGCTTCGATTACAGGCGTGAGCCATTGCACCAACCTCTAACAACTCTTTGTTACATATAAATTACAACAAACTATTTTGTTGTTGTTTGTTTTTCAGACAGGGTCTCACTCTGTCACCCAGGTTAGAATGCAGTGACATGATCACAGCTCACTGCTTTCTCAACCTCCTGAACTCAAGAAATTCTCCCACCTTAGCCTGAATAGCTGGGACTTCAGGCACACACCACCATGCCTGGTTATAGTAATTTTATTGTTTGTAAAAACTGGGTCTCACTATGTTGCCCAGGCTGGTCTCCAACTCCTGGGTTCAGGCAGTCATCCCACTATGGCCTTCCAAAACGTTGGGATTACAGGCATAAGGCACTGCACACCAAACTATTAACAGTAATTTTTCCTAGATGTTATGATATGGAGTAAGGTTTTTGCCCCTCTGTTTTCCAGATTTTTTTTTTTTTTTTTTTTTTGAGATGGAGCTTTGCTCTTGTTGCCCAGGCTAGAGTGTAATGGTGCCATCTCAGCTCACCGCAACTTCCACCTCCTGGGTTTAAGCGAGTCTCCTGTCTCAGCCTCCCAAGTAGTTGGAATTACTGGCATGGGCTACTATGCCCAGCTAATTTCGTATTTTTAGTAAAGACAGCGTTTCTTCTTGTTGGTCAGCCTAGTCTCAAACTCCCGAACTCAGGTGATCCGCCTGCCTTGGCCTCCCAAAGTACTGGATTATAGACGTGAGCCACCGCGCCCAGCATGTTTTCCAGATTTTTATTTTCAAACGTGTATTGACATGATAAAAGGGTGCAAATTAAAGTCATTGCTGCTGGCTTGAAAGTCTCATTATAACAGCATCAACCATTTCGCAAGTGCTTCCCATGTGCCAGCCAATGCACTGAGCACTTAACATTTGCTAGCTCACTTAATCCCTTCAACATCCTTATAAGTTAGGCAAGTCATGTTCTACATTTTCTCCTCAGGCTATAAATGACAAATTTAACCATTTATTATGTTAAACATATCTTGCCCAAGATACACAATAGGAAGTGATTCACCCTGAATTCAATCTAAAGTAGCCTGACTCAGAGTCTGCTTTTTAACCATCATTGATGCTTTTCTGCCTACAAATACAGACTGTTAAAAGTAGTTGAATAGGGAAGAAAATCAATGAATTAGATCACAAAACTTAGGGAAAAATATAAAGAGATAAGCAGAACTGTATCAAGAAAGCAAAATGAGGCCAGGCACAGTGGCTCATGCCTGTAATCCCAGCACTTTGGGAGGACAAGGTGGGCGGATCACGAGATCAGGAGTTCGAGACCAGCCTGAGCAACATGGTGAAACCTCTCCTAAAAATACAAAAATTAGCTGGGCATGGTGGTGTGTGTGCCTGTAATCCCAGCTACTCAGGAGGCTGAGGCAGGAGAACAGTTTGAACCTGGGAGGCAGAGGTTGCAGTGAGCTGAGATCACACTCCAGCCTGGGTAACAAAGTGACACTCCATCTCAAAAAAAAAAAAAAAAAAAAAAAAAAGCAAAATGACCTAGAAGCTTCTCCAAGATAAAATAAAATGATTTTTTAATAACTGTCAACTTTTTAGTTCATTAATCAGTTTGTAGAAAAATTCTGTCCATTGCTTCTTTTTTTCCTCCTTTCTTTCTGTTGATGAGGTTATTAACTTTTTAATAACCAGAGATACATCAAATTTGTATTACCTGCTAATTGACTACTATTCTATTAGTACTATTCTATATGACTAATCATTCTATTCTAGAATGATTTTTATGGTGAAAGGTTAAGACTATTCTAATAGCAAACAGTGTTTTTTTTGTTTTTTTTTTTTTGTAGTTTTCACCCAGTGCGAGAAGAAATCATCAAAAGACAAATGGGATATACACTAATAAACAAAAAAACATGATCTCTCTAATAACACAATTTATAGTGTTCTAGTTGAAAAGAAAGACCCTAGCTCATGATTAGAGACAGCTGTTAGAGAATTGTACGAGACACTTCCTGGGCACCACTTCTTCGCCTCTTTGCCTGGCCTCTTAACCTTGCCACAGCTTTGGTGACTAGTCGCAAGTTCTACAAGCTTCATGCTCAGCCTGTCAGCAACAGCACCTCACCTCAGCCTGTTTTGAATACCTCTTACTCCCTATCCTGGGGTCTCTCTGACACTGTCTTGGGGGCATTCACAGAACTCACTCAGCACTCACACAAATACAACTGCACATGTGAATCTTCTGCTCCCCAGGGGAGCTGCCCTCTAGAGGCTGCATCACCCACCCTCTCTTGCCCCCTGGCTAATCGAGTTCTCCCAGTGAGAGGCATTGGCAGGAGATCGGTGGGCAAAAGAAAAAGGTGGACTATTTCTTCTTTCATTCCTGTCCTGTTTCAGCAGAAAGTTCTTGAGGAGACTCTGTCCCTTTATAACTACAGCTCTTCTGAGCAATCCCTCTTGCTTGCCTCAGCACCTAGCAGGCCATTTCCTCCCCTGTTCCCTTCAGGTGGGACAGTGATAACATTCTGAGGTTGCTAGTCCCTGGATGTTTCAACAATCCTTGCTGGTTCCCTTAGCCCTGCCTACACCTCTGTAAATAGCCCTTTTACTAAATTACCTTCAAAATCTCAGCTGAGCATTCCTTCTGTTACAGTTACAGTCTTGTAAGAGCTAATAAGCTACCTCCTTTGTAAGAAAAGTCCAGAAAACAAGAACACAAGTAATAAGTTAGCATAGTTCAATCAATGAACTCTATGCTAGAAAGCTAAAAGAAAGAAATTAGGTTGAAGAAAGTGTATCATAAGAAAAAGATATGATGGCTGATGCCTGTAATCCCAGCACTTTAGGAGGCCAAGGCGGGCGGATCCCCTGAGGTCAGGAGTTTGAGACCAGCCTGGCCAACATGGTGAAACCCTGTCTCCACTAAAAATTTAAAAAATTAGCCATGTGTGGTGGCACATGCCTGTAATCCCAGCTACTCAGGAGGCTGAGGCAAGAGAATCGCTTGAATCCAGGAGGCTGAGACTGCAGTAAGCCAAGATTATGCCACTGCACTCCAGCCTGGGCAACAGAATGACTCCATCTTAAAAACTGAGAAAGAAAAAGATATTGGTTGGACCGGGCGTGGTGGTGCATGCCTGTAATCATAGCCCTTTGGGAGACCAAGAGAGGAGGATCTCTTGAGCTCAGGAGTTCAAGACCAAGCTAGACAACATGGTGAAACCCTTTCTCTAAAAAAAAAAAAAAAAAAATACAAAAATTAGCAAAGCATAGTAGCACTTACCTGTAGTCCCAGCTACTTGGGAGGCTGAGGTGAGAGGATCACCTGAGCCTGATAGGTCGAGGCTGTAGTGAGTGGAAATTGTGCCACTGCACTACAGCCTAGGGGAGAAAGTGAGACTCTGTTGAGAAAGAAACAGAAGGAGAAGAAAGAAAAAGAAAGAAAGAAAGAAAGAAAAGAAAAAGAAGGAAGGGAGGGAGGAAGGGAGGAAGGAAGGAAAGGGAAGGAAGGAAGGAGGGAAGGAAGGAAGGAAAAGAAAGAGAAAGAGAAAAAGAACGAGAGAGAGAAAGAGAGAGAAAAAAGAAAGAAAGAAAAGAAAGAAAAAAGAAAGAAAGAAAGTTGACAAATACAAGTCAAAAGTTTGATAGGGAAGGGTTAACAAATACAAGTCAAAGTTTGATAGGGAAATGTGATAAAGATGATTCTTATTTTCAAAGCTGAAGATACAATTAGACAATTTCAAGGCTAATGAAAAGAAATCTAAATACAAGAAATGCACTTGTATTTATTGTTTTTGATGTTTAACCAAATTAACCATTATTGTATCCACATAAACAGTTTCTAAGCATGTTCTACGGAAGAGGTACAGTGAACTAACAATATTATTCATTCTAACAATATGTGTGTCAGCAATTCACATGTTTAAAATGGTCATAAACAATGACTTCAAGTCTTTATTGGCACAGGTCACTTGATTTGCGAACACTATGATAAATAAATGAGCTTTTAGTGAACACTAACGATAGGCCAGGCCCTGTGCTGATGTGTTCATGTATATCATCCCCATTTATTTTCTTAAAAACTGTGCTGGAATGTACAATTGTCAACTTATTGGACGCTCTCTTTCTCAGAATCCCCGTCTCGGTATTGTTCCAAATTAGGGTTGGTCAAAGAACTTGTTTAAGATATGGAAGGCAGAGCAAGCAACAGCAGTGACTCTTGAGAGATTGTCAGACACAATAAGAGACAGATGCAGAGGTGCCCATCAGTCCCAGCTTGTCCTCTCTGTCTCCCATGCTGCATCCTGCTCATCTGCCCGACTGCTGGCACTGCTGACCAGCTGCGGCCCCAGGCTCACCATGTGATGCTTGCCTGTGGGCTAACACAGCCTATTATCTTGGATGAGAAAATATTTTCTCCTGTACCACTTTACTCAAGAATCAAAGCCTCCAGAGGTAGCAGGTAGGAATTCAGTCAGTCTAGCTTGGCTTACTTGCCTTCCCATGAGGACAAGCACTTTGATATACAAAGGATTGCATATCGAGAAATAGGTAATTCCTGGTAAAGGAAATTAAGGCTAGAGAAAGGGGAATGGATGCTAAGGGGCCAAAAATAACAAGAACACCAAATATCCAGTCTGTACATTTACCCACTATGTTCTATGTCATTGACTAGCTACTAATAATAGATAACATTTATTCAGCACCTTCTCTGTGCCAGTAACTCAGCAATTTATGTGTACTATCATGTTTAATCCACACAATAATCATAGGAGGTAGGTAGTTTTCTTTCTCTGTTTTACAGTAAAGATAGATAAAGGTGGCATTTTGCCAGCATCTCCTGTAAAATATAACTGACCAGAGATGAATCTAGTTAGAGGTTTGACTCTAATATCAGAACTACTAGATTTTCAACACCAATTTTGCTAGAATTTTTATGAATCAAGTAATAATCCAAGTACTGCTCATTTACATTGTAGTGACTATCTATATAGCATAAATCTCATCCTTCATTCCATAGGAGAGCTCTAAGTTGCATGAAGTATTTTATTTTATATTATTTTTCAATTTGTTAAAGTTCAAACTTAAAAGCTACTTTTTCCTAAGCTTTTAATTATTATTTATAAATTATATTTTCTATCTAGTGAATTTTAACAGGTTTGAAGGGAGCTTTTATATGTTAATCTAATGCTTTAAAATATTTTTGGCTGGGCACGGTGGCTCACACCTGTAATTCCAGCACTTTAGGAGCCTGAGGCAGGTGGATCACCTGAGGTTAGCAGTTTGAGACCAGTCTGACCAACATGGAGAAACCCCATTTCTACTAAAAATACAAAATTAGCCAGGAGTGATGGCGTACCTGTTATCTCAGCTACTCGATAGGCTGAGGCAGGAGAATCACTTGAACCCAGGAGGCAGAGGTTACAGTGAGCCTTGCACTCCAGCCTGGGCAACAAGAGTGAAACTTTGTCTCTAAATAAATAAATAATTAATTAATTAAAAAAAATTTTTTTAACTGAACTTAAAACTATATTGCATTTTCTATTTCAATTTTTAGTATTATAATTGACTCATAAATCTTCTCCAGAAATCAAGTAATTATTTTTAACAGCTTTATTGAGATATGATTCACATGCCATGCAATTCACCCATTCAAAGTATAAAATTAAAGTGTGAAACTCAAAGTATATAATTATATACTTTTTACTATACTCCCAGAAATAGGTAACCATTATCACA